>JAQZBX010011149.1:0-42782 GCA_029593785.1 Cabassous unicinctus | reverse complement strand
CAGGTGTTTTGAGGTAACCTATAAGATTAATAGAGAGCCAAAGGTCTTATGGTACAGCCTTGTATAATTCCTCCAAAAAGGTACATTCTGGACTTAAGCCGCATTTCCTGGCCCCCAACTATAAAAGCCTTTAATTTCCAGTGAATATAGCAGAACAGCACTCCATGAAACGATGGCATACATGTGAGAATGACAATTCAGGAATCCTGATAAAATGCTTTTAGATGGCCTGTGAGGGCAGCTAAAAATCACCAAGTCTCTGGTTATGCCATTGCCTCAAACCTTGTTTTCTGTTGATTAAATCTGTCTCAGCAACATTTTACAATTTTGCTTCTAGAAGGGAAAAAGTCATAGGAACTTTACTTCCTGTAACATGTCTTAAGGAATCACATGCTCAAACTTCCCCATAGGAAAGTAGCATGGCATAATAGAAATAAGTTATGATATAACCATCTACCCCTCTTTCCTAAACATGCCTTTGAATCTTCTCTTTGTATACCCCTACATCCTTTCATTTTTAAATAGGGAAACCACTATGGACAATAGCTTTCAAAAAATATCAATGGTAGTTATACTTCTTACAAAGATCTAAAATTTATTACAAAAGTAATTAAAAGAAACAAACTTCCAAAAAATCAAAGTATTAGCCAATCATCTCTGATGAATTCCCATGTAATGCATATTTGCTAAATAGGAAAACACATGATTAAACAAAGAGATTTTCTTTGTAACACTTTCCTTAAAAGAAATTTTCATTCTTTTCTAAAATACTATAAGGGTACTTTAGACCTCCTGCTAACGCTGTTTTAGGTCAAATATTGTTGATATTTTCATGAGAATTTAAATATATTTTAAGAGAAAGGGAGTTAATTAAATGAACACTTCAAGCATAACATGGTGACACATGGGCAAATTTGAGTATAAGAGATCTGATGGCACTTCAAAAATATCCTATTTTAGTATCATATTTAAGCATAACATACTCAGTATTTATCTGTTGGCCAAGTAAGTGTTTGCAAATTTTCTTGCAAGTAAGCAGTCCATGAGCTAGAGAGAAAGTCCAGGACCACAGATCCCAGGTATCTGGCACTGCCAGGCTGTAGAGAAACTTGGATCTCCCTATGTCAAAGCTAGATGGAATTTTAAAGCCATCTATGCTGCTTCAGAATAGACCTGGTGTCTGGTGGATGAACTGGTCTCTCTCTTCTTCTATTTTCCTGGTTCTTTTGCTAAATAGTTTACACAACTCTTCCTTTTAAGGTCTATTTTGCAAATATTTTTCCAGGACATAAAATTGGAATACCACAAAAATTTTCATAATTACAGTACAAACTAAAACTCCCAGAAAAATTCTATGGTTTATGACAACCAAGCACCCAAACCATTCATTGGAGGTGCTATTAAATACCACACAGCTGTTGATAAAGTGTAAACTCCTAAGCCTACCTAAAAGGTCTCTAAGACTTTGCCACCAACTTCACTTTCGTCCTCCTCTGTGGAAGACTGTAAGTTGCCCACCAACAACCACTCTCTCCTTTGTTTCTGCTACAGAACTCTAGTCTCTATGGGCCAGCGGTATGCTCCTCTATAGGAGGTAAATCATGATCATCCTAAGGTAACAGTCATAATGTTGTTTCCCTGGGCCAGATAGGCATTTTTCCACCTTCCTTTGCACTGCTAAAAGTGACCATATGATTCTTTTCTTTCCAATGAGATATCAGGAAACATTTTTTGGAGGACTTTTTAGGATAAGTTTTGATCTCTTGATACAAGAGACAGGTGTGACTGGCATGTCACTTCCTTCTTCCTGCATGGATATGATATCTGGTGCTCTGGCAGCCATATTAAAAGCCATGGGACATCAAACAGAAGAGGGAACAGCTGGCAAATAAAGGAAGGAACAATGAAAAGCTGGAAAGAACATGTATTCTTGAGAGCACTGCAAGCAGCAAAAACAATCCCAACAGTTGCCTATCTTCTTATTTCTTACTATATGCAAAAAAATAAACCCCTATTTAAGCCATTCCTGTTTTCTGCGACCTGCAGCCAAGAGCAGCCTATCTGATACCTTCTACTTTATGCCTGCAATGCAGTCACATTGAACAATACATCATTGTCCCAAACATCATACACTTTTCTATCTGCACCTTTGCTCCACTGAGCTTTCCATATGGTAAGTGTTTAATAAATATTATAAAATGAATGATGTGAACTATTTTAAGTTTAAATTTTCCATGAGTAGATCAAGCAATCAAAAGTTATGCATTGACTGCCTATGATATTGAAGACATGGTGCTACAGTTCAATTTTGAGCTTTCATTTCATCAGAATGACTGATATAACTTCCTGAGCTTTGTTTTTATAAAGAAACAAAAGAGCTCAATACTTGTTTGATTTACTGAGTGGTCATCCAGACGACAGGAAACAGCTCTCCTTTCTCTGTTTTATATAAAGTCTAGCCCACTGCTTGCACTCAATGAATATTAAATTATAATGCTGCTATGGGTATCATTTAGGTTCTCTGACGTTGTTACAACCTTTCTACTCTGTCTGAATATGTGAGATTCTATAATAAAATTGTTTTATGGAAGCAGATGCATATTATATATACTTTGTCAGTCAGCTTAGCTGGGTCACATTAGAACTGTGTTCTGTTCAAATAAATGTGTCTTAAAATTCTGTTGGTATGTCATCCAACGACAGGAGACTAAGGGTCCTAATTAACTATAATAAATTATTTCTCAAAAACATTTGTCAGACTGCAACTATCCTCAAAAGAAAGGAATTGATCTTTCCTACAGGAAAATCAAACTAAGGCAAAAAATTTTTTTTCAATATAAAACTAAATTTAAACAATTCTGCTTTAAAAGGATTCCTGGCTGTGAGATTCTGTTTTAATCATTTTTTAACCTATTGCATTTAGGTATGTATTATTATTAAAGAAAAAGAAATCTCAAACTCATTCATATAATTGTTACTTTTAAGGGCTCAGTCAAAAGTCCTGAAATGGTCCAGTTGGCATTTGTCACACTTCAAAACTTCCAAAGAAGTCTTCATACTTCATGGAATTTTGTTTGAAATTGCCTAGCTTATCAACCTAAGGAATTCTTAAAGCATAATGATTCTCTGTTGTCTTTTTACCTGTTTGTTTGTCCACTCTCTATTTTGGGAAACTATACCAAACACTGTTTTCTGAATGTGTTTCTTCACAATCAACTCTTTAGCTGAAGTGAGAGGGAAACACTCTCACTGAAGAACTCTTTAAAAAAGTATGAAGTTCCTTAGAATGGAATCGTCTTCATTTTAAACCATCTTTATTTCACTCTTAGACATTTTTCCCAGAGAAATGAAAACTTATATTCACATAAAAACCGGTGTGCAAATGTTGTAGCAGCTTTATGCATAATAGTCAAAAACAGGAAACAACCTAGATGTCCTTTAGTGGGTGAATGATTAAACAAACCGTTGTACATCTATACCAGGGAATACTACTCAGCAATAAAAATGAATTCTTGGTACATGCTGAGAATTATGCTGAGTGAAAAAAAGTCATTCCCCAAAAGCTACAAGCTGTATTATTGAAATTACAAAATTATAGAAATGGAGAACACATTTGTCGGTGCCATTGGTTAAGGAGCGGGGGTTAGGAGGGCAGTGAATTTGACTATTAAATGGCAACATGGCATCCTTGTGATGATAGAAATGTTCTGTTTCTTGACTCTATAAACGTCAGTGATATGGTACTACAGTTTTGAGAGAGAGTGCCATTGGGGGAAACTGGGCAAACGATACTAAGGATCTATTTCTTACAACTGCATGTGAATCTACAATTATCTCAAAATAAAAAGTTTAATTTAATGAAACATCTTTAATGAGTAGGATCAAATTCAGTAGCATTCAGTAGTTCAAAGGTAAATATTACTGTCAGTGATGTACTAAAAGTTTGAAATACTTTGCACAATAACAAAAATGTTTTATCTCACTAATAAAAATTCTGTTTTGTTCTTTTATCTTAAGTCTAATGTCAATTCTCCTCCTCTTCTGATCTTCTTGTTCAGCCACTAATTTTTCATGAACCAAAGTGGGCCCTGTTCTGCATTTTGTTCAAAAATGCAAGAACAGATGTACATTCTCACCAATTTGTAAGGGATTTTTACATAATATGAAGAGCTGACCTCTATCATGTACATGAAAAATACTTTTCCTATGACCATTTGTTTTAAAAGCTCAGTATTTATTCCATACATGAATTTTTAATTTTTATAGTTAAATTATCGATCTTGTCTTTTATTGTTTCTGGCCTTGATGTCATGCTTGGAAAAGCCTTTCCCAAGCATGGGAAATTTGTCCATATTTTCTTTTGTTACTTTTATGAGACTTTTTAAAGTGTAAATTATGTAAAGAACACAGTAGGGATGACATTCTTTCCCAAATGGTTATGTGTTGGCCAAACATTTATTTACTAATATGCATTTCCCCTTGATTCAACATACTTTAACATACGATAACTATATAGTTGGGTTTGAGGTAGGACATATTAATTTGTTCCTTAACCATTTATTTCTCAGGCTGTACCACATTGTTTAAATTTCAGCCATTTATTATATATTTTACTATCTTGTAAGGCAATGCTCCTTCTTAATGTTTTGTTTTTCAGCTATTCTTACAAGTTTATTCTTCAAAGAGAAATTTAGAATCATTTTTTTCAATTACCTCAACCCTCCTCCCCACAAAACACATGGGGACTTTGATATTTATACTGCATGTATAGTAAATTTAAGCAGAACTGACCTTTTTTAAAAAATAAGGCCTACTTTCTTCTAATGTATGTCCCTTGATTTATTTAAATCTTTTGCCATATTCTCAAATCTTTTTGTCATATTATCATATAGAATGTTAAAATTTTATTCAGCCATTTCCTAAGTATTTCGTTTTATGACTATTTCTAGATATTAAGATGTTATTTAGATGTAAATGTAATATTTTACCTTTATATTTTTATCTAGTGTGGTATGTAGGAAACCTATTGAATTTATATATTTATTTTGTAACTATCCACCTTTATGAATCTTATTTTCCTAAGGCTTTTGTTAAATCTGCAAGATAAATCATTTTTTCAGTATTTTCAAAGAAGATTTATTTAAAATAGTTCAGAAAACAATTCTGTGGTTAATTTAAAATTATTTTTAAAATGACTGCTGATTTAAAATATACACACCCCACACCCACCTACATACACCTATAAGAATCCTCTGGTTTGGGATGTTTTCTCGTAGAACTTAAATATTAGCAAAGGTAAGGAATTCAGTAGCTTTACAAAGCACTCACTATTTTCCGAGCTCTTCCTCTGCACTGCCATTTTGTTTCTCTAATGAGAGCATACACATATCTCAGAGGGATTACTCCAAGCAATCACTTTTTTACTGACTTTCAAAAATCAAATCTTGGTGACTTCATCAACTTGGAAACTTAAGACATCCCCTGGAAAAGTCTCCCCTCAGAAACAACAAAAGGACAAATCCCACTTGCTTGGAATTCTGGATGACAGCAGAGACTGGATAAAGACTCTACAAATACTGAATCAATTGGGGGGGGGGGAACCACCACCAAAAAAGAAGGTAGGAGATCTGTGACTTTGACCTGCCAGTCCGGACCCCTCCCTTTTATTCAGTCCCACGCAGCTTAAGGCCTGGATACCTCCTGCTGTGGATGCAGACCACAGAGTCACTGGCCCAAGTGAATTAGAAGCCCACCTATATACAGGCACAGGGTCCCAAGGCCGCATAGACCCAGGGTGGAACCCAAGTGCCTGGCAAACAAGTGTGCACAAAAGGGCCCCCAGGAAACAGAAGAGACCTATAGCAGAACTGTTGAAAAGATGTGTACACACCCAAGCTGGTCTCTAATTGCTGGATGAAAAATGGAGATTACAACATAGCAAATACTGTTTGACCTTTAGAGGGCAATTGGTTTATTTCCCTTTAAAATGTTTATTTAGGTGTATAATTTGATTTTTTGCCCCCTTCAGAGATTTCTTTTGAAATAACTTATTTAGTATTCTACAGTTTCATCAAATGACTGAAACTAAGTTTTTGATCCAGTATTTATCTGCAGTTTATTTCATTTCACTAATAAGTAACAGAAAGGTGCTGCACCTCAAGCATCAAATCTATTCTCCCTTTGGAGTGAAATATATAGCCAAAACATTTTTTTTTTTTAATATTCTCAGTAAAGCCTGCAGGCCTAGGTCACAATATGCAAATGTTTTGTTTTATACAAAAGGTCCATGCTGCTGCCACGGAGCATGAGCTAAGCTAGCTCCCACTACATAGGGTTGTTGAGTTGAATAATACCTATTTTTCTGGTATATACCCAAATTGCCACCATTAATGAGAGGCAGCAAGGTACTGTTATAATGCCTTTTTCCTCCTATCAGCACCACAAAGAAAAACATATACTTAAAGCTGTCTTTTTCCTTCCTAGTCCTAAGTAGTCTTACCCTCTTATGAACAGTCTATACTAGTAGTTTTCAAAAGTTTTTTTAAAAGGTTTTTAATACTACAGTGTTATGTATGAATTTGATTCAGCAGCTAAAGTAATATTTCTCTGAACTTTACTCACTGAACTTCAGTATTCTTAAGGGTTTCATGTGGTTGTGGTCAAAGCAAAAAGAAAACGCTTCATAACAATACTGAACTTGGGCAACTGTTAATACTCAAATCAGATAACTCTTAATAAAGAGTCCCTTATACTTATTAGCCCTGCTAAACTATGTACAGCAGAAAATTATTCAAGTATTAGATTTGAAAATAAGTGCTTATGTTTAACAGAAATAATGATGTATTTTCACAATGTATTATGAAAAGTAAATTATATTATACATCCTTGTAACTAGAAAATATAGACTTATGTATAATCAAAAAGCTAAGAATTTTTATATGGAATTGTATAAGGGGAGTTTGAATGTTAAGAAACACATTTTCCACTTAAAAAAAAACAATAGGCCTTTTTGAATATTGATGCCATCTGTCTCCCTGGGTAGTTACCAGAGGCAGAAAAGCCTCTAAGAAAAAAAGGAAAACTGAATTGCTGTAAGGCTGAATGGGCCCCAGGACTTAAAAGTGTAATGAAGAAGGGACACAGAGTGAGGGAGAGCAGTTGAACATATCATAGGAGCTGGAGATAACATTCTGTACAAAAATAAATAAATAAATAAAGCCAGAATCTCTCAGGATGCCCAGACAAGGAACAGAGGAAAGAAAGCATTTTGGAGGAGAAACAACTGCACACAGAAAGGAAATCTCAAAAGTTGCACCACATGTCCAGGGAAAGAAACAGGTGCAGAAGATCTGAGAAATTGGTTACAGTTAAACATGAGCTGCTCTAAGGTTCAGTATAAGCCGGACCAAACATTGAAGAAGAGCCTCAGCATATAGCCACTCTACAATAAAACCAAGGACTACATCAAGAAAATGATGAGACAAGCCTACAGAATGGGAGAAAATATGTGGAAACCACATATCTGATAATGGCTTAATTTCCAGAATCTATAAAGAAATCCTACAATTCAACAATAAAAAGTCAAAACCTCAGTTTAAAAAAATCATTACAAGACTTGAATAGGCATTTCCCCAAAGAAGCTATCCAAATGGCCAAAAAGCATATGAAAACATGCTCAACATCATTATCCAACAGGAAAATATAAATCAAAATCACAATGAAGTGTCATTTTATACCCACTAGAAGGGCAACAATTAAAAAAAACAAAATGAAAAAAGTGTTGGCGGGTGTGTGGAGAAACAGAAACACTCATCCATTGTTGGTGGGAATGTAAAATGGTGCAGCCACTGTGGAAAACAGTTTGGCAGCTTCTCAGAAATTTAAGTGTAGACTTACCATATGACCTGGCAACCCCACTTCTGGGTATATACACAAAAGAATTGAAAGCAGGGACTCAAACAGATGTTTTCACACTGATGTTTCTAGTGACATTATTCACAATTGGCAAAAGATGGAAGCAGCCCAAGTGTCCATGAACCTATGAATGGATAAGCAAAATGTGGTATATACCTACAATGGAATATTATGTAGTCGTGAAAAGGAACTAGGTTCTAATACAGTCAGCATGAATGAACCCTGAAGATTTCATGTTGAGTAATAAGCAAGACACAAAATGACAAATATTGTGTGATCTCACTGACATGAAACAATTAGAATAAGTAAAGTCATAGAGTCAGAAACCAGAACACAGTTTACCAGGGACTGAAGGGAAAGAAGGGGAAGTTAAAGATTAATTGGTACAGAATTTCTGTAGGAGTTGGTAGAAAAGTTGTGGTAATCGATGGTGGAGATAGCTATACAACATTGTGAATTAACAGCACTAAATTACATATGTCAATGTGGTTAAAAGTGGAAATTTTAGGTTGTGTATATGTTACTAAAATAATTTTTTTTTAAAATCAAAGAAGGGAAAACATCTCACCTGATGTTTTTTCTTTTGCCAGTTTCACAACATCTGGTTAGCAATGCACATGAACTTGATGATTTTGTGCTCAGATAATGATTCATAACTATTGAACTATCCTTTCATGGTTGATATCCTGTCTACTGAACATCCAATAGATACTTTTTATAGAAATATATGATTTGCAATGTTATGGAACATGTTTTTTCAGCTACTTGGCTTCAAGTTTATACTAATTATCAGGCATTATCTCACAACTTCTGTGGCATACATGAACATTAAATTCCCACATCCCACTAGAAGCTTTCCTTGATGAACAATGGTATTCCTATAGCACTCACTGCCTATTATCCTCATAACAGTTTTGTGTGTGTTTTTTTTTAATCCTGTGCAAATTTTATTTTACATTTACTTACCTACTTAAAAGTCTTAGAAAAGAATAAGCAGTAATTAATATTTTTGTACTCCTACTAAGTGCCAGCCTGGAGTAATTGCTTTAAATACATTTTCTTCTGATAAAAATGTATACTTATTAGCAGTTTTATCTCCTAATAGACCTAATACAGTGCTCAGTAAATAATGGGTATTTGTTAATATTATGACCGAACAGTCGTAAGAGTATTTCTTTCTTAAATAGTTTCCATCTAAGTGAAAGAATAGCCTCCTTATTGTCACTTACATTCCTTTAAGTTGCCAGTATTAACAAAAAAAAAAAGTTCCTTGTTAATTGAGAAATGTGAAGAATTTGGGTGTTTCATGTATTGTTTTTTGTCTTTTTTTTTTTTTTTGAGAATTACAAAAAGTCAATAGGCTTTTATTAGAGTGTTATATTTTCTTAAAGAAACACCATCGGCTAAAGTTATACCTTACTGAAAGACACAGCAGATTCATTTCTTGTTTCAGAGCAGCTCTTTTGACCATTATTTAATAACATTAGTTAATCTTCACTGATTCTACTAATGAGACATAGATTAGTTTGAATCCCAAAAGTATAGATCAAATACTTCATGTGTACATGAAATAAGACTAATAACAGCTACCATTTACTGAATGATTATTATGTGTCAGATACTGAGCTAACTGTTCTACCTGTAATTAATTATCACAACCCATGAGGTTGATGCTATTGTCATCCTCATTATAATGATGAGAAATATCAGGCTTAAAGAGTTAAGTCAAACAAAATGCAAAGCCTGAGCTCTTATGCACTTATATCCACATTGAAAGGACCTAAGAACTGAGTCCCCAATACTGGCAAGAGTGAGTAATTTACCTTCCTCATGAACTTTACCAGCGATCAGTGTAGGTTAGTGGTGCTGCTATTAAGATTAGAAAAAGGAGCTATGATAGTGAGAATAACCTCTCAAAGTCCCACAGCTAGGAAGTGGCAAAGACAGATGCATACCCAGGTCTTGTAGATCCAGGTCTGACATTGCCACCATTTTACCTCAGGTTCACAAATTTGTCTCTCACAGTGTCATGGCAAACTGAACATTCACATCATCATTGCAGGCAATGTGGCTATCTCAGGTATATGTCAGGCACATTAACTACTGATCTCCATCTTTATTAAAATAAAACATCTCTCCTTAGTTTATATCCTTTTATATCATGTTCTGTTTTCTTTCTCCTGGATATCAACAAAATGCCAAAAGAATCATTTAAAAATGTTTAAAATTATTTAAATAATTTTTGATCCATCTATATGTTTTAGCCAACATTTTAGAAAACTGGGTAGCTCAAAATCAAGTAGATATATCAATTTTTTCAGCTTAATTTTTCCATTCAATCCCAACATGCTACTCACCATGGACTGTTTTAAATCTCCAACGGCTTTCCAAACTCTCCTCTAAGCTCTATAAGACCTTACCAGTTCTGGGCCCTGTCTACTGGTGGAAGAGACAGCTGTGTTTGTGCTCTCTAGTACTCTGTGTGCTTCCCTCCATGTCCCAGACTTCCATATGGTTAGGTTGGGAACATGTAACTAGTTTGGGCCAATGAACTGTGTATCTATCACAATAAGATAGATACCGGAAGCGGGAGTGGCTCAGTCGATAGAGCCCCCATTTACCATATGGGAGGCCCCGGATTCGCTTCCCGGGGCCTCCTTGTGAGGGCAGGCCGGCCCGCGCAGCCTCGTGGGCTGATGCAGCAAGACCCCACAACAGGAAGCGGGTGTGGCTCAACCGGTAGAGCCCCCGTTTACCATGTGTGAGGCCCCGGGTTCGCTTCCCGGGGCCTCCTTGTGAGGGCAGGCCAGCCCGCGTGGCGCAAGGGGCTGATGCAGCGGGACCTCACAGCAAGGGAAAGATAAGCAGACACGGAGAAGACACACAGCGAATGGACACAGCAAGCACAAGCAGCAAGCGGGGGATAAATAAATAAATAAATAAATCTTTAAAAATAAATAAATAAATAAGATAGATACCATGTTAACCTCATTTTAGAGAGGTGAAGCAGGCAAAGAATTTAAGCAATTTGCCCAAGATAGCATGAAGAGCCAGGATTCTAAGCCAGACAAGTAGCCTCTAGATACCAATAAAAGCAGGGTCTTGTCTTCTTGGCTATTCTTTGTCCCACACCTGGAACAGTGCCTGGATTTATGGTTTTTCTTTGTATTCATCTGATGTGCTACAAGGTACTTTGTGCTTTTATAGTGTTCATTAAAAGCAATAATCATAGATGAACTGGAAGCCTGTTCTACTTTATTATCACACATCCTAGTTTTATTTTAAGTTTTACCCAGGTTTCTCATTTCCAGCTTTTAGAGTTCCCTTCTATTCCATTGTCTTTCTGGTCGTCTGGCCACAAACCACTCTTGGTATTCTTGCCTGACACTCAAACAAATCTAGTCCCATTGTCCCTGATTTATAGAGGGGAAGGAACAGTGAGTCAATGAGATGGCCCATGGTAGATATTCACAAAGGCAGGTAAAGGAGCATTTGGGAGGGTGACAAATGCTTTTTTTCCCCTCCCTAGACTATACTATATTTAAGTAACCTCTATATCAAGGTACTAGTATTCCCACGACTATCATCAAAGCTCCCAGAATTTCTGTAACACCCAAGTAAGCATAATTTGATATAAAAACAGATATTATAGTCTAATTTGGGGGAAAGAAGAAACCATGGCCAAAAAAGTGACTGCTAGTATATTAGCTTAGTGTCCCCAGAGAAATAGATCTTAGTATGGTCTCAAGACCTCTCATCCCTTGATACCTAGCTTGGTTTGCCAGGGCTTCTATAATAATTATACTACAGACTGGGTGACTTAAGCACAAGAATTTATTGTCTCAAATTTTGGAGGCCAGAAGTGCTTAATCAAGGTGTCGACAAGATCATGTTTTCTCTGAAATCTATGGTGTTCTGGTGGTAGCTTGCTGACAGTCCATAAGTCATTCCCCTACCTCCATCACATGGCCGTTTGTCTCCTATCTCTTACTCCTGTGTCCAAATTTCCTCTACTTAGAACAACTCCAGTCAATTGGATTAAGGCCTCACCTTAACTAATAACTTCAAAGATCCTATTTACAAATGGGCTCACATCCACAAGACTAGGGTTTAAGACTTGAATATGCCTTTGTGAGGGACATGATTCAACCCATAATGACCTTGAGGAGACATTCTATTAACTGTTTTCCGAGGATCTTTCTAAAGAACAGAATATTTATATGGAATTGTTAAACAAGAATTTGCATGTTTGCCCTTGATCAAGGCCAAGAGTGGGAAAAAGATTTCAGGCTAATTGATGCGCAGCTGTTTATAAACACAATTTTGCCTTGCATGTATTCGGTTTTAGTGTTAATAAGAAAAAATATATTTCTAATAAATATTTGTCATCACAAGTGGAAAGATTAAGTCTACTAGGGAAAACTGCCAACCACTAGTCTCATGTTTCCATTAGGGGCTTCTAGATTAACGTTTTCTCCAGCTTCCCCACCTACCCTTCCTTGTTTTCTAAACAAGGAGGAGACATCCATGATGGAAAGTTTAAAACAAAGAAATGGGTAAGCAAGGATCAGCGCTTCTGCACTCACTCTTTCAGATCTATAGAGAGAATGCCTTCATTCAGGCAATGGAGAGTAGTTCAGACCCCAGTGAAAAAAAAAATTCAGACCACCAAGGGAGGGTGACTAACAAAATCTGAACAGAGGCTTTGAATGCAGGACCACATCCCCTTCCAGACTTCCATTTATATTGACTTCCCACCTCCTTTCTTTGCCACTGACCTTCTCTTGGGTCCTAAGCTTCATGTAGCAAACACATATGGGTCATGACCCAAACTTCCTTCTTGGAGGGCCTTTTCCCTGTCTCAACTAATAGAGTTCAGCAGATGTGAGATAGGAACTCTGAGTATGTCTTCTTTACATATTTCTAGTGGGCCACCCCAAAGTATTTACTTAGGGGAAAACAGAAAACAAATTTTCTACTCCTAAGGAACATGAAAGCTATATACTCAAATCCAGCCTTAATAGGGGATCATTTGATCCCTATCTACCAAAATCTGCCTATTTCCCTATTGGTTCAAAACTCAGAGAGGATATATGTGGTAGAAGTAATGATCCCCCACCTCTTCAAACTTCAACAAGGCACATAGTAGTAATCTAAAAATCCACGGCGTGTTTTTTTTTTTTAACATCTATCTTGCCATACTAAAGAAAAAAATCATCAAATCCAAGTTTCTCTAGGTCTCCCTAGGCACAAATTTCACTTCCTGTTAACATCACATACAGGGAGATATCTTCATTCTATCTGATGTTTACTTCATTGCTGAACTCACAGAATCTTAGAACTGAATTTTGGACCACTGAGTATCTTGCCCAAGGTCAAAGAGCTCATTTGTTGGCAGATTTGAAACAGCAACCCAGGCATCCCCATTCCTAATGGGTGTTCTTTCCATTATATTATGCTCCCTTCTACTGCTTTTTGGTGAATTGGTTCTATATATCTTCATTCCTTTGTTAATATATGAGCAGAGATACTTTGTGATGGTAAGTAGAAAATGGAATAACAACATAGCACATGAAGCAAAATTAGAGAAAACAAAATCAACCCTCCTTTCATTTTAATAGTGAGGCAACTGAGGGCCATAGAAGTGTCCCAACATAGCTAAACTACCCTGTTCCTAGATCTTAGCTCGTTGCGCTCTCCTACACAGAAATGCCCTAAGCATCACAATCCAAAGCTAAGATGTTATTTCTTTCTGATTGGCCAGTAGCAGAGAAAATAGTATATATTTATTCTCCTAAATAAAAGGATAGGCAATACACGACTATAATTGTCAGGTAACTTTCTACAGAGATCATTGTATTGATTGATTTAAATTAAATTCCTCCTAAAAATTACTATGTACCTTTTTAAAAAGATTCCCCATCCTAGTATAGACAATATTTAAAATACCAACCTCATTTCTTTAGGTGGAAAACAATCCAATGATAAATGCTGATGGAAACTATTAGTTGTACAAAACTCTATTAAGTTCTTTCAGTAAGGAGAACAGTTTAATGAAGTACATCTCAACAATAAATAATAACAATAATAAAGTAAATTTACCACTTTTGTGCTCCATTGTACATTTGTCACACATCTCAAAGCACTGGAAATTAAAATAGGAATATGAAATTAATATATAAGTAAAAAGGTAAAAAATGTTTTAAAGAGGTCAAACTACATTTTGGTCAACATAATTTTTTTAAAATAGGTCCATTTCTAATGCTAATATAATGAACTAAATAAGTATAACATTTATTATATATGCCAGTGGTGTCTCTGCTGAATAATAATGTGAATATTGAGACTCCTACACAGTTATAATGGTTTGGAAAGAATTTACTATGAAGACTGTGGTTTATCATTGTCACAGTAAATGCTGGGATGAATGAAGTGCTGACCTTAAGAATTGTCACAATGAGTACATCCCAAGTTTGAGAGTCAAGACTTTAGAAAGACAGACTAAATTAACTTATGGTGTTCAGTGAAAAGACCACCACAAAGAACACAGGTCAATTCCCAAGGGATGAGTCCCAGGTGGCACCAGTTATTAATGCTCCCTCCTCCCCTTTAGTGTGCAAATCATCGACCCAGACTGGAAGTTCCTGAGGAGCTGGAATGACATACTGTTGACCATTCTATGACCATTACAACTGGGATGAATGCCATTTCATCAATGCAGTTCTGAAGCATCCTGTCTCTTCCTCTCTGCCCTTGTCTTTTTCTGACCAACTTTTCTAACTTTTTTTTAATAAACTTTTCTACTTTCTAGATCCTCTAAACTTTGCTATCAGTATAAACTTTGGAAGGGGAGGAGCTGTGTCTATCTTCATTTTTGTTCTATCTATAATCCAACACATAAGTATAAGAAAGTTCTTATACTTACTGAATAAATTACTTATTGAATACTCTTGCACTACATAGAAAAGGGAAATGAGACCATTGGATTATGATTAATATCATCTCATACTTTGACATTTGGCAGACTTAGGTACTAATCCTGAACTTACTCAATGTGTGACCCTGGGTACTTTACTTATCCCTTCCAATGTGGACTTTCAGTGTATCAACTGGGCTAAACTGGAAGGATGTTTCCCAGAATCCTGTCCTTGTATAGCCCAGATTAGAGTTTGTCAAAAGAGAAATTTGTTCTAGATTTGGAAGACAGATTGAAGCAGTAGTCATTGTAATGTTCTGAAGTTTGCTGTTGCCGCTCATGCACTTTATCACTGATTGGCTGCCTCACCTTATGGTGCAGAAGAACCACCAGGTTACATCTCACCAAGCTCCCACCATATCTCCTACTTCAGTGTCTTCAAATCAGAGCCCGATATGCACAGCCACATGGTGAAAGATACCTGCTTCTCCTGCAGATCACCTGCATCACTGAGTTTGGAGGAAGTAAGAGACAGATATTGATTCCAGTTTGTCCTTACAATTTCCACTGTGTCCTCAAGGGTTCTGTTCTTGCTAATTCCAACTTTATGTTCCTCTTTGCTTTCTGATTGCCTTCTCTGCTGACTTCAGGCCCAACGCCAGAGGCAGAAGCAATAGCCTGACGGAGACTAACCAGCTCCCACAGCTGTCTAATTTCTATAATATATCTCTTATTTTATACCACTCACAATGTTCCAATGGTTCTGCTTCTCTGATTCAACCCTGATACATAATTTAGTAGCAGAAGTGATTCCTGGGAAATGGAATGTTAAGGATGGGTTCTCAGAATTGTAAATTATGTGGAATTTACAGCTTTCTGATCTGATTAGATTTAAAGGCATTAATGACCTTTCTCATGGTAAAGGTAGCACTGATAGTGAATGTCATGCAGAATAAAAGCAGTAAAATTATCACTTATAGATACCTGTAAAAGTGAAAACAAGGCTCTTGATAAGCAATATTTCCTGTCATAAAAAATTTTATTGAAAATGAGTATAATGTGGTTGGTCAGTTAAATCTAAGTGTGCTGGAGAATTTAGGGAAAGAAAATTATGAGCTCAGGGCTTTAAATTCCCAAATCACAATCTGGGTGAGGGGTCACACATATTCTACAACTGCCCTAAAATGAATCCATATTTCCTATAGCTACAGGGCCCAAGATTTCTGAAAACCAAACATAAAGGCTAATGTTACAAGTGGCAGAATTGCAAAACAAATTGAATTCACTTCTCCGAATCTCAAATTTTAAAGTTATGGCACTGACTGGGAAGGAAAAGGACTCTAAATATTGGGATAAGGACATATGAACAGATTCTTATGAAGTTGGAACCTTGAACTGCTGAGTCTCCTCTGCCAGTAGAAGTAGGCTTTTCTCCATGTCTAAGAATGTTAGTGTCCCTTTGCCTGAAGTACTTGGCTTGACCAAGACTCCTGATCCTCCGCAGAGATTACTCCCATCATCTCTTTTTGCTTCTAGACCTATAACCAGATGTAAGTCCCACTAGACCCTAAAGGGTTAGGTAAAAACTGTGACCCTGGAGAAAGTGCTAACAGTGCTTCTGCCCAAATCACAATCTATGGACTTAGAGAATTCACTGCCATGTTATTTCAAAAAACATTGTTTTGATCAAGGACCTCATCTTATAGCTAATTAAATCCAGCAATGGGATCATGCTTATGGATGTCATCAGTCCTGCCAATTCACCATCACTCTGAAGAGCTAACCTGAAAAGTTTTAATTGCTCCTATGTGTTGAAATAAATACAGATCAGACTTGGACTCAAAAGAGGAATAATCTTTCAAATTGCATTAAATGAAACAATGTGTGTAAAAGTGTAACCTCTCAATTGCAAAGAATATAAGTATATAATATGAAGAAGTACTGATCATTCCTACTGTCCAAAAATGGAAAGGTCTGCCTGAAGAGTAGTGCATGTCCCATTGCTAGAAGAGCTCAAGTTCCCTTAAGGTATGTGACAGAGGGGAATCCCTACTCCAGATGCTTTGATGAGGGGATTTCTAAAGGCCATTCCAAAACTGGAGAGTTTATCATATTAGAACCTAAATTATTACTCCAAACCCATCTACTGCTTTTTCAAAATAATTGGATGCATATATTGGGGCTTGTTCTAATTATGCTCTAAATCAATTACAAAAAGTCCTTTCTAATGAATACTTGAAGGCAGATTTTTTTTTTAACTTTAAAAAAATCATAAAATCTTTCATTAATGGAAAAATTATGAGCATTTAAAAATCCATGTAGTATAAGGAAAATACATAGGCTTTGGTGAGGCAGGCCAACACTTACCAGTTGTGTGATCTTGGACAGGTTACTTAACCTCTCTGAGTGTCTGTCTAATCATCTGCAAACAAAAATCACAAGAATTACATGAGGTAATATCCTGCTCAGTGTCTTCTGTTATTGTTTCTGTTCTTATAAGGAGCAAATAAAAATGAAGATCTTTGTGATTTGTTGTTATACTGAGGAAGCACAGAACACCTTGTAAAGACGACTTATAATTCTGAACTTGTGACAAGATTTTGTTTGTCTCCCAAGCATTTTTCATGAAAAGTTTTCCTTGGAAATGGAGGAAATGACATAGGGAAGAAAACACTTTTCAACCAGAATACTGTACAGACAGTATTACCTATTCTTGAAATGAAGCTTCTGAGTCTCATTCCTCAGAAAATGATGTTTGGTCTGAGTACTAACTCAGGAATAGACTCATGGTAAAGAAACCTGCTATGAATGGTCACTCTTATGATCCCACAACTGACAGGTTTCGGAAAACAGGGTGCATCATCACAAAGGATCCCATGTCAAAATTGGAAATATGGGAAAAATTAATTTTGATGTGTTAAAAATCTCACAGCATTTATATCAAGTCAAATGCACAAGCAGAATGTATCCTTTAGTTAAATGCTAATCCTCCAAGACAGAAATTAGAGAGTTGAAAACTTTTCCCATCACATACACACAAAAGTAGTATCTAATCATATGAGATAAACCTGGAAAACACTGTACACATACAAAATATACAAGCACTGTCTGGAAATAGACAGTGCTTTGGTATAGAGAGCTCTTTAATACTGGAAGATTCAGCAGAAGATGGACCCTCAGAAGTTAAAATATAATTATAAAATCTTCCTGAGGAAGAAGAATAGACTGAGAGATTTTTCCAGGTCCCAACTTGAAATTTCCAATTGGTTGTGTTTAAATCTTCCCAAATCCAATCTGTGGGTAACTACTTTTCATTTGCTATACTTTGATGTCACTGCTTTGGTAAACAAGCAGCCCACCTTCACTTTTCCAGACATATTTACCCCCGTATAGTCCCAACTTCTTAAAATACTGACCACTTCTTACTCAAGTTAGGAGCTAGTTGAGTTTTGGGTTTTTTCCCCCCTCAAAACCCAGAATATGCTATAAGCAGTTGGTTTAACTGTAAATGCATGCCTTCTAAATAAATGCTTTCAAATCAGTTGACATGCTTGCTTTCAAGAAGATATATAGAAGATTTAAGAAAATACCAGGAAATACTCTTGTAAAACTTTAAAGAAGTGCATCCTTCATTTACACTGCAGTGGGAGGGAACTAGAAAGGAAACAACCTGCTTGTCAAAGGCAGAGCTGAAACTAGAACCTAAGAGTTCCAGCTCTTAGTTCAGCTTTCTCACATATGCACACCTTGATTTCACTTGAATTTCCTCCTCTTGTTTGATAAAGAGTGAAAGCACTGGTTTTACAGTTGACTGATTTAATTCAGGGGATGGGGAAAGGATGCCTCAAAGGCACCCTGATTACCGGACTCACACACGGTTGGGCTTATTCATGGGGAACGTGGGAGTTCAGGGGATCCCTGAAGGTAGAAGTACAGGGGGGAAAAACCAAACATCCTATGATTTGACCGTGGGAAAAGACTATATTTACAGAGTGGGAGGAGGATGAATAACATTAATTGCCACTTTGGCCTTCATCCCCAAAGTACTCACGACTGGTTTTTCAAGTATAAAGATTCCAGACAAGGTACAAACAACCATGACACGTTTTCTTGCCTCCAATATCTGCACCTTGCACTTCGCCTGCCACAAACTAGCCATGGGCCCCAACATTCCAAAGTACAAATCAGAGTAGGGGATCAGTAGAAGAGGAGGAAGTGATGGTGGAATCAGAAAACAGAAAGGATGATAGAGCTGTAGCTCTGTCAGCACTTGCCCAACTTTCCATAATATACAAGATGTTTTTAACTTGGGGAATTTTAATATTTAACTTTTATTTGCAATGTTTTCAAAAACAAATCTAAAAGAAACCAATGAAAATTTTTAAGCAATTTTCAGTTTCTTTAAGTTTTTTTACTATTCACATGGAATAGGAAAGGAATAAACTTTCAAGAGAAGTTCGCATGGTAAATTCAGCTTTGTCCATCAAGGGGAATGACTGTACCTCTATTCCTCCAATTATCCTTTAAAATGATACCTGATATCCTCCTGAAATATTTTCTCAGATGTGAATTTGGATGGGTAGAGTTAATCCATCAAAATTATTGTATGTATAGATAGGGCTGTGATACTGGAAAATTAACCTAGTCATTCATTTGCCTTCCCAGATATGTAAAATTATCCTTTTTTGCCTAAAGTCAGTAAATCATGTTAAGGATTTGACACATTTTGTTGTTTTTGCTTGACAACAACAAATGATAATGATAACGTCTTACATTTATATGGTAAAATGAGGAAACTGAGGCCCAGTAAAGTTAAATAAACTGAGATTATATAACTTGTTCTAGAAAAGAAATAGGCAATCTTAAATTCTAAATTAAGTGGACAAATCCATCCACTAATAAATTAACACAGAGTGTTCTATAGCCTAGAATATCAGAAATAAATTCTCTCAGAGATCATTTTTCTATCGTGAATTTGATTTCATTTTTTCTTTCTTCATGTCCTTTTAATTATTCCCTGTGGCCTGGGCCTCTCCTCCACCCATAGCTACAGAACGACTTGCATACATCTTCCACAAGAGAGTCCCTCAGATATTTGAAAACGATGATTAGATTCCCTGTTAATCTCCCTCTTCCAGGCCAAAGCTGGTTCATTTACCTGTTCCTCATATAGACTTCGTCCCCTCCACATCACTCTCTACTGAACTCCTGAGAATGTCTGCATCTTTTCCTGAATCTGGTCTCTGCAAACATAAACATGGCACTTCTAATGGAGTTCTACAAATTTAAATATTAAGATTTTCCAATACAATTCTACATACTGACAAAATTGTTTATAAACTAGTCCCTTTATAAAAGAAAGGGCCAAAAATAGCACGGCATTTTATTTTCCTATATAAAAATGTTTAATTCCTTCTGTTGATAATTGTAAAACATTTCCTCCCTGTGTAAAACTGAAGGAATTTCTGATTGGCTGAAACAATGCTAAATTACAGGTTGAAAATAAGTACATGCCAACATTATAGTGTAGTGAAAAGGTGAGCTGCTATAGCATTGGGTTAAAGGAATAGCAAAAATGTAATCATAGTGAATGAAAGAAGCAGGTGATTGTTTTGAGTCACTAAGTTTTGCCATCATTCACAAGAAAAATTTTCAGCCTTTCATTTTAAACTCCATAGATTAGTAGCTTGTGCATCCCCAGTGACCTTTTTAAAAAAGATTATGATTAATTTTGTTCAAATAAGTAAACTTAATAAAGAGATAGAAGAGACTGGGAGGAAAAAATGAGGACTGGCTGTAAAGAGATTACTGGAGGTTGAGAGGTGCTGGGGAAGTTTCAAGGTGTTAGGAAATGCGGCAAATAGAAAATAAGAAAAAGAGGGGTAGATGGGGATTTTCATGTTCTTTGAGAATTTCAAGTAGAGGTCAGGACAACTGCTTACTACTTTTGGTTGCTGGACTGGGCTTTCTTACAGGGTACTCCGAAAAGAAAATGTGCTATGGGGGACCCTGGGTTCTATCAATATTATAGAAGTTTAAAAAAGAGAGAAAAAAAGATTATATAAGTTAAATGCATAAAGCTTTTCTTGATTTGGTCACTGGACTTCTTAGCCCACTACACACATTCTAGCTGTGACAGTTGCCAGCAGTTCAGAGAGCCCACCACATTCTCTCACATCTGAGTCTTTGCACTTGTCAAATATTGCTCTATCCACCTACATCACTCTTCTTCACTTCCTTTTTCACTAAGCTTAAACCTCCAGTTTTTTTTCAAAATCAGCTTAAATATTTATCCTACAGAAAACCCTGCCTTCCCACCTCTTCCACAGTCCCAGTGGAAGATGCATATTCAGGGAACACAGCAAAAGCACATATCTGCATCACAATTCTGTTTACTTCAATCTCTGCCATTACCTTGAGCTTAACGGCTGGATGACCAACAGCAATAAACTAAGTAATGCCCAATATAGAACTAGAAGAAGCACGGAAAATCCACATGGCAACAAGAACTCAGCAGGGATATAAAATTAAACTTTCTTTTACAAAATCCACCAGTGGGAAATGATTCTTGGAGAATCTGATATATAGTGGAATTACTGGGCTTCATACTATCCAGTAGGCTTTTTTCTTTTTTTTTTAGAAGGTGTAACCCACCTCAATCAGGATGGGTCTTTTTTTTTCTCACCCCTGTCCCTCCACGTTGGTGTTTGCGCTCGCTGTCTGCTCTCTCTGTCCATTTGATGTGTGTTCTTTCCGTGTCTGCTTGTCTTTTTTCTTCTTGTCTTTCTCTTTTAGGAGGTACCAGGAACTGATCCTGCTACCTCAGGTGTGGGAGAGGGGTATTCAATTGCTTGAGCCACCTCATCTCCCTGGTCTGCTGCGTCTCTCACTGTCTCTCTTCTGCATCTCCCTTTGTTGTGTCATCTTGCTGTGCCAGCTCTCTGTGGCGCGGGCCATCAGCTCTCTGCAGCATGGTCCTGCCTTCACCAGGAGGCCCCAGAAATCTAACCCGGGGCCTCCCATATGGTAGATGGGAGCCCAATCGCTTGGGCCACATCTGCTTCCCCCATTAGGCTGTCAAGATGGTAGAGTGTATACGTATTCTGTCAAATTGTCTTACTTCCTAAACAACTCCCAAAAATGGAAATGAAAAGAAAACAGAAAAGGTTTGGACTTCATGAATTCTGAAATTTCATTACCTAAAAATACATCTTTAAACACTTCCAGAAAAGAGGGTGGCATGGCAGCAGATATCCAAATTCCTTTCTAGAAACTGAGCCAAATCACAAAGTAAAACAAGAATAAGAAAAATCCTAAATCAGAGTTCATATGGTCAAAGACCACTGACAAATAACGAATCTACTCTAACTTTAGCAGAAATATGTATTACATGATATTAGATGGCTAACAGAATTATTAGAAAACTGAATAAACAAACTCTAATTTTACTTTTAGAAATGACTTTAAGAACCACATTATACTACCAAGGTACCAAGGAAACTACCGCTGTATAATCAGGAACCTACCTGTAAAACTTGGAGGCTTCCACCCCATGATCAGTACACCACCACAAAATAATTGGGTGCACCAAATGGAGCTTGCCAGCAGAAACTGGATGGCCAAAGCCTGGCCTCCACCTCACTTCTGTCTTCCAAATCTCATGTAAGAACATCTGAATGGTAAACCTAAATTACATTTAGAAGCCAAGCTGAGAGTCTAGAGAAATATAGTGTTTAGTTTTCCAGCTCTTCAAAACAGAAAGACAGACTAGAATTAGGTTAAAAACAGATATTGAACCTCAGTCACTAGATCATCCTCAAGCTTGTGGATGTCTTAACAAGGCATTGAAGGGGCCTCAAGGGATTTTTGCTACATACAAAAATAGGACTAATTTGAAGAGCTCATCAGGAACATACTTTTTCCTTCCCTAAAAGTAGTAAAGGAAAAAAACTAAGAAAATTCTAGGAAGAAAAAAAATCATAAGTACCTCTAATTTAGAGGACACAGGGCCAGAGGTGAGGTTGGCACCACTCAGCTTGGTGTACTACCACCAGAATATTCAATAGCTGTGTGCCCTCATTAGGAGAGGAATCCTGGCTACATCAAATTGAAAATCTTCAATGTTTTTTTAAATTTGGATTATCACTGATAGAACAGGCTTTCACCAACTTTCTTAAAGTAAGAAGCATTATGTGTCTCTCTACCAACCAGGAGGGGCTGGAACTAATAGCACTATATACTTGAAGAATAAGAAATACGGCCCTAATACAGCAGTTTAAAACAACTAAACAAATTGTAGAGACAAAGTTCCCTTGTGGATGTATTTAGCTTATTCCCCACTTCCCTCAGGCTAATAAATAACTGGTAATTTAGCTGAATTCATTTAGCTAAACACCTTAAGTTTAAAAGGAAGAGTCCCCAGATATAAAAAATAACCTAGTTTTCTAATCTGTTATCTTATAATGGTGCAAACATTAGCCACAGGCGAGCAGAACAAAGTTAATCTCTGAAAGAGATCCAATTTTACTTTTGCACAGAGAAGTCAAGCCCACAGTCCTACCAAAAAAATAAGCTGTTTGACACTAGACTTAGATAAATAATCTTTTAAAATGTGCAAAGTTTGTGCAAGATAGTTTTTTCTAAAAGTTCAGCTTGTTTTATGTTATATTAAGAAATGCTTATTTTAATAGATTTCTGTCAAGGACAAGAAGAATGATAGCTTATGGGTACTTAGCTATAACATTAGGAAGTGTGAATCTTTTTTAAAAATCACCTGGGAAGAAATTCTTACTTTAAGAGTATAGTATGAAATCAGGTTTGGGTTTGTTTGGGTTTTTTTGTTGTTTTTTTTCCCCTCAATTTAGAAATGGGTATTCACACTCAAGATTTATGCTTCTGCAGCTAATTGTCTTTCAAGTTCTGATTCAAGTGCTTTCTGTCTAGCTCTCCTCATCTTTTAGGTTTCAATTGAAACATTCCCTCTAGGAGAACTTTCCTGACTTCCTAGATGAGGTTAGGTCCTCCTGCTATGGTTTCTGTGGCACCAAGAGCCCTGTACTCCCCGTCTCATAATATGAAATGTACTATATTAGAATTCATTTTGAGCTGATCAGAAATTTTCTTTATCAAGAAGGCCTGTACTTTTAAAGGAAATAAAATTTATATGTTCTCCCAAATAAGAAAAAAAATAAGAGTCCAACAATAACCATGTAGATACTCACTATTTGAGGGAATTAGAAAGCAAGGGCAGATCTGCTCCATTTCAGTTAGGGACACATAGGGGCAAGTATGCAGATCAGCAAAAAGAAGTCGGCTACCATCTGTGTAACCCTCAGGGAAATCAAAGAAAACAGATCAGCCAATGAGTTGAGAGAGATGGCAGAATTCACAAGACTGGAGATGAAAAGAACACTAACATTAAGGAAAAAAAAGAAATAATGCAATTGTAGCATTTTAAATGATGCTAGAAGCAGCAAAGATCAGACTGTTATAGAAAATGAATTGCTGAGAGTCTTTCAAAATTAGATGAAAAGGACAATGGTGAAAGGAAGTAGATTAAAGATATGTAAAGCAGACAAGATATTTCACATGAATAATTGGCATTCATTTAGTAAGTATTTTTGAACATCTTTGTCCTCAGCTTAAAACAATATATAGAATATGCAAAGATATTACAAGAAAACTTTCCTAAACTAAGGAAAGATTCAAGCAGATAAAATGGGCTTACAACAGACAGAAACAATTACCTAGATGACATACCAAGAACCATTCTCTGAGTTCACCTTTTCCCTGACTCCCCACCTTCACTCCTCACACCTTTCTCAGGCATACCAAAGTTCAATTATCTTTAAATAATTTGTACACTATGCCTATACCATCTGTTAATGTAACTCGCAAATACTACAAATAAGTGAGGAAGGTAAGTCTGGGACTCACTCCCTTTGACAACTCCAAGGAGAGAAAGAATCCAGAAGAACAGAAGGCCAGGAACACAGTCATCCCAGCAAAACTCCCCATTGTGGAAAGAAAAAGATGTTTCATTGATTAACATTAACAACAACAATAACTACTAGTAGTACACAGAGACCTAATTTACAGGTTCTGACTTTAAACCAAGGAAGAAGGAAGCTACCTAAATTGTAACAAATACTCCAGTTTCAAGAACGGTTCTCATACCAGGGGAAAATAAAGAGACAGCTATTTTGACTGCCACAGAACTACCCCAGAAAGGTAAATGAGGCAACCATTCAAACCAAGTTGTTCTAGTCAATTATCACTTATTAAACTCTTCTCACTCCCCACCCAACCTCCCTACCCCATTTCTAAAGTATGACAATTTAGAGATGGTTTTGGAGACTTAAGTCCATGTTTTTAACCATCTCTCTAGATTTTCCACAAGGAATTCTACATCAGTTCTCTCCTCTATACTTCAAGCAAGTTAGAGTGTTAAAGAAAGGAGGCAGCTCTCAGAGGTGGAGTGGGCATCACCATCCCAGAATCCTCAGGATTGGGGAATAAAATATGGACTAGAGTGGACTTACTGGTATTCTACTATAGACTTATTGTGATTCTAGTAATGAAAGAAATTATATCATTGATGTGAAGACAGTGGCCACTGGAAGTGCTGAAGTCAGGGAGAGGGAAAAAGAGGTGCAATATGGGGGCGTTTTCAGAACTTGGAATGGTCCTGAATGACATTGCAACAAGACACAGGCCATTATATATCCTCCCATAACCTACATAATTGAGTGGGAGAGAGTATAAACTACAATGTAAAGTATAATCCATGCTTAGTGGCAATGCCCCAAAATATGTTCATCAATTGCAATGAATGTACCACACAAATGGAAGTTGTTGTTAATGTGAGGAAAAGTGGGACGTGTGGAGAGTGGGGCATATGGGAATCCCTTATAATTTTTTATGTAGCATTTCATGTAATCTAAGTATCTTTTTAAAATAAATGAAAAAATATATTTAAAAAATTATCCACCTGAAAAGCAAAAAAAAAAAAAAAAGAGGAGGCAGAATGTGACCCGACAATACCACTATTGGATATATATACCCAGAAGAATTAAGGGCAGGGACACAGACATCTGCACCCTGATGCTCATAGCAGCATTATTCACAATTGCCAAAAGATGGAAACAACCCAGGTGAGGTGTCCACCAACCGATGAAGAAATAATCGTGGTATATACACACAATGAAATATTCAGCTGTAAAAAGAAATGAAGCATATGGCATCATGGATGAACCTGGAGGACATTATTTGAGTAAAGCAAACCAGACACAAAAGGACAAATATTGTATGATTTTGCTATTATGAATGAAATATAATGAGCAAACTCATGGAGTTAATAGCTAGAATAGAGGTCACCAGAAGATAGAATGAGATTAGAGAATGGAAAGCTGAAACAATCTGTATAGAATCTATATAGAATTGGTTAAAAAAGAGGGGAAAAAAAAGGTTTGGAAATGATAGAAATAGAAATGTTAAAAGCACATTATAGTGCTTGTAATTAGCAACATTAATATACAGGTATGATAGTGGTTGAAAGGGAAAGTCTAAAGGTCATGTACATCACTAGAAGGAAAGCTAAAAAATGAAACATGGGACTGGACAGCATAGTGAAATCTTATGAAAAATTAGTATGGTTAATAGTGCATATATAAGAATGCTTTTTTCTGAAACAAAACAAATGTTAATATTACAAGATGTTAGTAATAGGGCAAAAATACAACCAAAGTAAACTATGGACAGTAGTGTATAGTAATATATTAATAATCTTCCATCAATGAAAAAAAAGTATGCTAAGTAAAAGGAACTATTCAATAAGTGCTACATATTGACTTCATCTATACAAAATGTAAATACAAATAAATTATAGAGATGGAAATAAATTAGCAGTTATGTATGGCAGGGGAAGGATAGAGAGATTGAGAGGTGACTACTGACAGGTAGGAGGTTTTTCTTTTTGGAATAATGAAAGTGCTCTAATATTGATTGCAGTGATGAATGCACAAGCATGATTATAACAAATGCCATTGATTATTCATAAACTATACAATCCATCTAGTGCACCTTTCAAAAAAAAAAAATGATTATTTTTTAAAAGAGGCGGCAAAGTAAAGAATGGACTCATGGAGAGAGTCCATGAATTTTGTCCATTATATTTATTGGTCTTTGCCCAGCATAAGATATTCCATCCTATTCTTTGAAGAGAACTTTTCCATACCCCTTCTCTCGATTCTGTGTCCACGCCCAACAGATCTTCTTTCATGACTCATCCTCCACTGAAAACCAGTATATACAATGCTTCATGCCCAAACTATCAGTAAAAGTTTCATTCTCTTTATTGAAGAACAATTACAAGAATAGGACTTTCCCCAACATTAAAAGATAAATAAAATCCAATCCTTTTACATCTTCATCCTTTTCACCTCTGAAGACAAAAACAGGAGAGGACTTGTCAGAGGAAACTGTTCAGGAAGCCATCCAACAAATCAGATGGCAAGTTGGAGGGGCTTCCTTTGGGTCTGCAGCAGGCCCACCTTACTCTAGGGAAAGGAAGGCAAAAAAGAACCAACACACACACACACACACCTTACAGCTGGTGCCTACCTCTGCTCACCAAGCCAGCTGCCAAACCCCTCACAGTGCTGTCCTCATCCTTACCTTCCTCCTGGTAGATGAGGAAGTGGGTAGCCCACAACAGAGGGGCAACACTCTGGAACACAAGGGCAGCTGCTTGAACTTTTTATGAACCCAGAAAAGTAACAGGAAACAGGGCAGCAAGAACCAGGGTCTCTTTCTAGAGCTGCTTAGAAATGGATGGATGGATAGACCAAGGAAAACATCAGAAGAGGACTTCAGTCAAAAGAACTAAGTCAGAGGATCCAATTACTAGAGATCCAATGTCTAGAGATGTTTTCCAGGATAGAAAGAAGGAACATGTCTAACAAATGCTCACTTTGGGGCTTTGGTTCATCAAGACATGGTGTTAGGGTCTTTGAGAAGAATCGTGGGAAGAGAATTCCAGTATCTGCTTCTTCCAAAAGAGAGCCTGCTCCAGCTGAAAGTGCCGGCGCTGAGGAGGAATCAGATGAGCCATAGAGGAGCCAGGGTATCTGCACCCCATAGACCGCCCCCCCCTCATCTGGAACAAGGACAGCTGCCTGGGCTTTCACTGAGCCCAGAGAAGGAACCAGAAATAGGGCACCAAGAACCAGTGTTCCATTCTAAAGCAGCTTACCTCATGGCCTAGTCGGATAGCAGCATCGGTAAAACGGCGCCTCTCAGTCTCGAAGTGTGCTCGTTCCTGGGCAAAGAGGATCTGTGCCTCCTGCAGCCTCTGCTCTTCTTCCAGGACATAGGAGCCCTGGAGGTGAACTGGCAGCTCCTGGCCAGAGCTAAGGTGTTCCTGAACGAAGCAGTCTCCACTGACCACAGTTCCTGCCTCTCATCCCTGGCCCAGAGAAGCCCTTTGGCACACACCCCTCACCTGGAAGCAATGCTGTTGCCAGGCGATGAAGTCCCAACTCCGCTGAATCTCCTGCCGTAGCTGGACCAGCTCTTTGTCATGGTCTGTGATGCTGATCATGGGGTCCCTACCTAGGGACCCTAGAGGAGGGTTTTGAGCCTCTAGGCCCCAGGGCTTTCTGTTCTCAGAGAAACATACTGGCCCCAGCCATCACCCACAGAGGGACCACCTGGAACTGCAAGTGGGAACAGGGGATGGGAGATCTTACCTTGTTTCTGCAGTACCTCTACTTCTTTCTTGAAGCAACTCCAGTGTTTCCAGAAGACACTGCAATCCACAGTTATGGCCACCTGGGCTTTCTGGGGGGAGAGAAAGATGGAATTGAGTGGAAAGAAGAAGGAAAATTGGGTCTGCCTTCAAGCCTGCAGTTTTAGAGGACTCAAGCAGAAGCCTTCTAGAAACTAGACCGTTATCAGAAGGCTCCTGCTAAACATGGCAAGTTTCTGGAGAAAAGAAAGCACTACCTACCACTCCCTCCCCACCCCTCTCATGGCACAGTTGGAAAGATTTATCAGGAGGCTGACCCAAGGTCTACTCCTCCATCTTTCCACCACATGAAAACTCACAGTAGGACTGTCCCAAGAGCAACCCAGGAGTTCAGCCAAATCCCTGTCTAGCCTGGTCAGCAACTGCTTGAGTTCCTCATTTTCCCTGGAAACTGCTACCAACTGCTCCTCAAGGTTTCTCACCACTGTCTGGAACAAGTCTTCTTCCTTCCTACAAGATGGAATGGGACACTTGAATAAAAGAAAAAGAACTGAAAACCAACCAAAGCATTCCAGCTCACTTCTTCTACCCCTTTACTCCCTGGCCTCCCTCCTACACACAGTTACCATCTTCTTACTTGCCATTAGCTTTGCCAGTTTTCCACATGGTCTGTTTCCCATCTGACCTCTTCAGGTTGTTGAGAACGTCAATCTCTGGGTTGAGAAAGGAGGAAAGAGAGGTGCATGGGAGTCATGGAGCTTTCTCCTGGGAACACTTCCTTCGACTCTCTAGATACTGACTTCCTTGACGATTCCGCCGCTCCCCCTGCATCTGCTGCACCCGCATTTTGAGCTTCCCTAGCTCCTTCTCCTGCCTCTTCAGCTCATGGTCATACTGTGCCTTCCGGCTGATTAGCAACTCTTGTAATCGCTTTACCTAGCAGGGTAGAGAAGACCATTAAACAGGAAAGGTACATACAGGATTCCCAGAGACACCAGGAATGGGAAATAAAAGAGACCCCACACTTGTAGGGGAAAAGAGTAGGAGCTTCCACAGGCAAGTGTGGAAGAAAAAAAGAAAAAAAATCACTGGAGACATGCTATCCTCCCCTGCCAGCTGAAGCCAAGGTCTGGTACTCTACCTCTTGCCAAGCCTTGCCCAGGTCATGCCGCAGCCCCTCGTTCTGTTCCTCAAGCACCTGCTCCTGGGCCAGCACAGTTGCTATCTTCTGTTCACATATCTGTACCTGGGCCTGGAACCAGGCAGGAAAAGAAAGCCATTCTTCTAAGACAGTGGTTCTCAAACGTTCCTGCACATCAGAATCAACTGGAGGTCTTAAACTGCAGATTGCAGACCCCACTCGCAGAGTTTGAGTCAGTCAGTCTGGGGTGGGGCTCCATAACTGCACTTTTGACAAGTTCCCAGCTGATGCTGCTGTGCCGATTTAGAGGCCACACTTTGAGAACCACTGCTCTGAGCCCTACCCTGGATACTTGTGCTTTCCCACCTGACTTCATTTCCTAGGGCTGCCCTAATAAAGTACCATAAACTTGGTGGCTTGAAAATAGAAATTTATTGTCTCGGAGTTCTGGGAGCCAGATGTCCAAAATCAAGGTGTCAGCAGGGCCATGTTCCCCCTTAAATCTGTAGGACAGAATCCTTGCTTGTCTCTTCTCCCATCTGGTGGTTTGATGGCAATCCTTGGCATTCCTTGGCTTATAGCTGCAGCACATCAATCTCTGCCTCTGTCCCCACATGGTGTTATTCTCTCCATGTCTGTCTCTTCGCCTTTTATAAAGGGTACCAGTCATATTGGAGTAGGAGCCCAACCTACTGCAGTATGATCGCATTTAATTTAACTAATTCCACGTACAATGAGTATTTCCAAATAAGATCACATTTTGAGGTACTGGGGAATAGGACTTCAACATATCTTTTGAGGGAAAACAATTCAACCCATAACACCAACGTCCTCTTTCAGATTCTGAGCAGCCTTCATCAGGAGGAAGTGACTCTGGGCACTTTAATTGCTCTCTGGGCCCATTTTATCTTATTCTAAACCTTCAGGGAGTAAAAAGTTTCTCACCATCCTTGTAAGCCATTTTGTAGTGTGGTTAACAAGGAGATGATGATGGAGAACACCCATCCCAAGGAACAGAGTGTCTGCAACTGCAAGCAAGATATTTCCATCCATCTGCCCCATGGGATCTAAACCCCCTCTCAATTAGAGACAGAGTAGGCATCACCATCCCAAAATCCTCAAGATTGGGGAATGAACAATGGACTGAAGTAGACTTATTATTATTCTCTTATAGACTTATTATTCTTCTAGCAATGGAAGAACTCGTGTAATTGATATAAAGGCAGTAGCCACCAGAGGTTCTGAGGGGAGGGAGAGGGGACAACAGGTGTAACATGGGACATGGGAATTGTTCTGCATGACATCGCAATGATGGATACAGGCCATTATATATTTTGTCAGAACCTACAAAATTGTGGAGGACAGAGTGTAAACTCTAATGTAAACTATAGTCCACGATTAGTAGCAATGCTTCAATATGTGTTCATCAATTGTAACAAATGTACCACTCTAATGAAAGATGTTGTTAATGTTGGAAAGTGAGGGAGGGAAGAGGGGTGGGGCATATGGAAATCCCCTATACTTTTTATGTAACATTTATGTTATCTAAGGCTTCTTTAAAAATAATGAAGAGTCTGAAGTTCAAATCCTGCCTCTGCTGCATACAAACTATAATCTTATCAAATTACTAACTTCTGATGGGTATTAAATCCTACCTCCCAGATATTATATGCCAAGTGCTTAGGACAGTGTCCACAGTATATTTCTTATGGTCAGTTATTGCCATTATTGTTGGAATAATCTTTTCATACAAGTTCTATTTCCCAGTTATCTCTTCTCCAGAGAGAAAAAAAAAAAAAAAAAAAAAACATTATGTAATCTCATTTAATCTGTCCAGTCCCGTCAAGCTGGTGCTCAGCCACCCAAGTCCTGTCTTCAATAGTTCCTAACTCCTTCTGCTTCTATTGTCCAAATTCTAGTCCCCAGATTCTCTCTCCTGAACTATTGAAGGTCCCCTAAATCATTTCCTTGACAAAAAACTTTGCTGCCAAATCTACTTTCCATACTAGCATCCAAGTCCTCTTACTAAAGCAGTTAGGCTCATTCCACATCTTTACTCAAAGCCTCAAAGGCTGCCCAATAAAATCAGAATGTCTTTACTGTGAGCAAATGAGTGGGATGGCCCAGGAGTGGGGGGAGGGAAGTCATCCTCTCCTTCCCCACTGCTTAGCCTATTTGCCCCCTCCAGCCAGACCTGTTGAAGTCCTGGTTGTCCTTCAGAGGCCAAAGCTATATGGACCTACTTCTGATTCCCTTGTTTGCATTTACCCTCCTTCCCCAAGTTCGCACAGTACTTTGTTTTCTATCAATAACATTGTGCTCCTTGAATTACTGATAGGGGTATTTGCCACTCTCTAGGCGGGAATGGCACTACAGCCAGGAACCAGGTCCCTTTCCTCTTTATATTCTCCTAAAATTACCAGCAGCATGCTATTAATTCATTCATTCAAGAAATATTTGTTCTGCACCTACTTCAGAAAGTATTTTAAAATGTTTTGGAAATTAGAAATATTTACTCTTCATATAAAACATTGTCCAGCTTATTATGTTTCCTTATATTTTGGGTGTGTGTGTGTGCACACGTGTGCACGCACACTGCACTCTGCAGTCACCTTCTGGAAGTCTGGACAAGGGCACAGCAGAGCATAGAACTTCTGATTCCTGTACAGCCCTCAAGATAGCAGGAGCTCACTGGAAGTCTGCCTTCCAGTGCTCACTTATTGGCCTTTAAGCTCCTGTGGCTTCTATTTACTCATTCCACAAATATTTCCTTAGGTCTTTTTTGCTTTTCTAATAGCAGTGATTAAACCTGCTGAGAGAACCTGCTGAGTGTTCCCAGGCCCACCACCTCTGCCATAGCATCTGGTAGGCTAATGCCTCTGACACACCGTAGCATGCATTTGACGATCTGCAATCCATTCACAGGCTACACATTTTTGTGTCCACTGCCCAGAATAACACTTACTTAGCATTTCTGTAAGAATAAACACTTTCCAAAGCTCTTGCATAGAGACCACTTGTTTCCAATCTTTGAGGCACATTAGAATCACCTGAGAAGTTTTTTATTGCGCCCCTCCCATATCTTGGTTGCACCCCAGACCATTAAATCAGAATGAGGGTGAGGGGAGTCAGGGATCTGTATAGTTTTTAAAGATCCCCTGGTGATTCCAATGTACAGCAAGGTCAGAGACCCACTGGGTAGACTGTAATCATTCCCCCATCTCTACCACATGAAGCAAACCCCCTGCTTTTGTCTCTCTTCAGCACCCACCACAATACTGAGCATCAGGGACAAGAAGTCCAGAGGATCCTTTAACCGTCTTCAGTCATGTCTTACCTGGAGCGCACCCTGCCGACCTCGAAGGGAGTCCAAATCCCTGAAACGTTTCTGCTGCTCTCGGTCTACACTGAGATCCTGGAGATTTCAAAGTTGGGTAAGAGGCCTGGAGCAAAACCCCCCTCCCGGATCAAAACCCAAAGAATGGAGGTTTATCCCTTAGCTGAATCTTCTCCACCTTACACCCCATTAGAGAGCAGGATGCAGAGTTCCTCAAGGTCACTAAGTCTCACAAAGACAACACCAGGAAAGTGGGTGTGGCTCAATCCATAGAGCTCCCGTTTACCATATGGGAGGCCCCGGGTTCACTTTCCGGGGCCTCCTTGTGAGGGCAGGCCGGCCCGCGCGGCCCGGTGGGCTGATGCAGCAAGACCTCACAGCAAGGGGGAGATAAGCAGACACGGAGAAAACACACAGCGAATGGACACAGCAAGCACAAGCAGCAAGGGGGGGATAAATAAATAAATAAATAAATAAATAAATCTTTAAAAAAAAAAGACAACACCAATGCCCTCCCTACCCCAGCACAACCCCCTCACCTTATACAAAGGGGCAGAACTCTCCATTCCCTGGATCCAGAGCAGTGCCTCCCACCGGGGTACACTGGACCCAGCTGAGCACCAGAAATGGTTCAGCAGGAAGCGGTAGGTGTCCAGAAGTGGGAAAGAAAATAGAGAAAAGCCAAGTAGATACAGGGAAGGGGAGGCTCCATGAGGGACGGGGTTATTGTTGACACACAGAACAGAAAACCTGTGAGTCAGGACAAAGTCAGAATCAGGGCAAAGTAAGTAATGGAAAAGTCCCATCTACCACCTGGTATCAGAGCTTGGTTCTTGTGAGACTCCATGATGCCTTCTGAAACAAGAGAAATGCTCGGAGAAACAGGATTTCCCCAGCTTTCAGCAAATTAGCCCTAAGTCAAGGAAAGGGCTAGACCCTGCCCAAGTTTCACTACTTCAACTACACTTCCTTCTCTTCTCCCCTAATAACAGTTTTTTAAACTGGAAAATATTTCAAGACTCAAGTAGTAAACTTTGTGATGTTATTTATAAAGGAAAAGACTGAGTCACTCACTTAAGTGTCAAAGCCAGGAATGATACCAGGTATTTTAATTTCAAGTTAATTGTTTCCACTGTACCATATTTTCTTATCTAATTTTCTTCTTCCACCATTTCTAATCTATTTGTTTCCTAGCCAGCCACCCAGCAAATCAAAATCTTACCTAACTAGCTAAGTCAGTCACAGAAAGCTCCAGTTTCCAGAATAACTCTTTTTTAAGGCCTACTTGCTTTCTCATTGGACCATCTAAAGGTCTTAAAAAAAGAGAGAGAGAGAAGAAAGAAACGAGAAGAAAAGATGTGAGAGGAAACTCACGTGCGTAGCTGCTAAATCTCTTTCCACTTTATGGACTCTGAGGATTTTTAATGTGGAGACCCAGACTCCCAGGGCTGACCTAGCTGCTCGCGAGTTCTCAACCTTGGCTACCTATAAGCAGCAGCTGGGGAGCTTTTAAACATCCCTGTGCCCATGCTGCACATCAGACCAATTAAATCAGAATCTCTAAACGGAAAACCCGGAAGGTAGGATTTTTAAAGCTTCCCAGGTGATTCCAATGTACAGCATCACTGCTCTAATAAGCCACACATTATTTCTTCTCAGTCAACACTTAGATATAAATTTTCTGGGTGAGGAACAGCTGAGTATGAGAGAGGGCAGTTCTTTGACAACAGTGTAAAAAAGCAGCCACCCAGTAGGGAGTAAAGTCACACTTTAAAAGAAAGCCCCTAATTTTATTGTCAACCTTTATTTTCTCTTCTATCTTTATTCCTCCTTCCCTATTCCGTACTATTAGAGAGACAAAGAAAGCAACAATGTCTAACAGCAGAAACATGGTTCAGCATCAGAGGTGGATGTCATGTCTTTTCTTCCCAGTCTTCAGTGAATCCCCAGAGCTGACATAAACCTGTGCTCACTCCTACCATCTGTCTGCTAAGATGGACACCTGTGCATTGGTTCTACCATTTCACACCCCAGATCAGCACTTTCTCTTAACAAGTCTCATCTAAAGGGTCAACCGTATGGGAGAAATCTGGGAAGGCTTCATAAGAGAAGCATGTATCTGGTTAGTCCTTACCTATGGCCACCTCAAAGAAAGTATAGGTAGGGTGTTATCAGCTAGCTAGGGCCTGAATGGTAGAAAAGGTTTGTAAGGCAGTTCACGAGGGAGGAGAAAACACGGAAGGAAACTATAACGTATGATAGGAAGCCCATGCTATTACACTGAAGCCATTCAAACTTATGACTGAGCATTTACCATTGATTCCAGGTGAGAAAATTGGACTGTATTACAGTTGTCTTTATAAATGTGTTGGGAGAAGCATCATGGTAACAATGGACAGCAGGATTTGAAATCAGGTTCATATATGAGCACTGTCACTAACTAGCCCTATGTCCTTGGTGGGAGTTTCATAACTTTCCTCAGCCTCAGCTTGCTAAGGCTGGTAAAAAAGGGACAATACCATCTACCTTGTAAGGTCATTTTAAAGATCTTGTATGTAAGTGTCGAGTATAGTGAATGGAAATAATAGGCACGCAATAAATGATTGTGGAAGTCAGAGTAATGTAGTAATTGTATGAGAGCAGCAGCAGCAGGATAGTAATTATTGTTATTGGGGCATATTGCCAGGGAGTTATCTCATGTTCTAAACAGAGTTCTTTATTTTATTCAGTTTTTAGGTTTTTTTAAAAGCTTAAAATGATTAAGTAAAACTGAAAATAATTAAAATGAGTAACAAGTAAAACTGAAAATAATTATTATTAAATAATTAATTATAATGATAATTAATAATATATTATATTATTATTATTAATGATTATTATTATTAAAGAAATTCCTTTAATTCCTAGTTTTAAGGTACTGGAATGGAATACAACACTTTTCAGTCCTTAAATCAGTGAGCCCAGGTAAATCAAGTGGTCTTTGGTTTTAAAAGTGATGAAAAAGAAAGATCAGTTCTATAATGAATACACTATACAGATTGGAGAAATGAGTAGAACATGAAGAAAATTGAAATTGCTGAATATCTGAAAAAATAACTCATTCTTCAGCAGAATATTTAGGAAAGAAAATAATGACCCAACAGAACCAGGCAAAAAGTTGTATGAAAACTTCCTCCTACTGATTGTGAATGTATTCAGGAAATTACCAACAAATGCATAAACTATTTTATAGATTAAAAAAAAAAAGTGATTTGGGTAATGTTTTTTCCTCTCTTTGAACATTAGTTTCCTCATCAGTAAAATTGGTAAGTCGTCATTACATGTATGAAATTAATGAACGGGTGGTGCATGTAAAGTCCTCAACATAATGCCTGTCTGCTCTGTTGCTATTGTGTTTCATTTTTGTCTCTGCTGCTAGGATTCAAGTAGAATCCTTTAGTACATGTTTGAAGACATCTCAGAGAACAATTATCTGGCTAATTTCCAATGCCTGATTCTGTCACAAGATTAGAGTGAAGTTTTAGATATGTCTCTGGCCTCTGGGTCCTCATTTATTCTTAATTTGTCAAGTAGGAACTACTAAACTTATGAAAGAATTTAGCAGACAAGTCATATTAAGTGATAACACCTCTTTTAACCCATCTTATGCTTTTTCTGCAAAATCTTGATCGGAAAGCTGTTTTATAAAGTTTTTTTAACAATGGGAGATCTTTTCTAGTTAGATACAAACCCAGCCTGTTATATCTCTGAGCAATATTTGGTGAGTGTGCAAGAACTTGAAAAGGGGAAGAAGCATGCAAAAGAGTGTGCTGAAATGGAGTCTGTCCTGATGGGGCACTCATTCTTAAGCAAAGACCACAGTGGTCTTTGAAAAGAGCCTAGCAAGCCTTTCCATTTTTTTTCATTTAATTATCAAGTATTTTATAAACACTTAGAGTCAGCCAACTGCCATAATAAGCAACACCCAAATTTCAATGATTTTTACACTGCAATCCCACACTTCACAATCAATCCCACACTTTCAGCTTTGCAGAAAAACAATCTTCCAAAATGTCTCTCCCCACCACCCTTCCAATGCTTTCAATTAACTTTTTTTCTATTCAAAATACTACAGTGGTTTCTGATTTCTGACCAAACCCTGACACACTCAGGATGAAAAAGTCCATATATTTATTCAGTAGATAAAAAAAACATTTTTCAGTATCTAATTCATGCCAGCCCCTATGCTCGTTTCTAGTGAATACAGTGAGTGACAAGCCAAATAGATAAGCTTCTGCCTTTGGTTTGGTTTGGTTTTGTTTTTGTAATCTCAGTGAGAAACACAAAACATTATAGCACTAGTCAGAATGTATATTTATTTATTTATAGAGCAAAATTACAGAGTTCTAGGAAAGAATACAAGAAGACTTTTTTCACATGGGGTAAAATAAAAGTTGAGATGGATGTACTTCCACCACCATCAAGTGAGAAAAAAGAAAGAATCAAGGGTAATTCAACAACACATTACCAGATGAAAGAAGTTTGGCAGAATTTTTTAAAAATATATAACTTATTAAGTGTCCTTAATGCCTCTGAACTGTAAAGATGTGATGTATCACATCAGGGGTCACAATGTGTCAAGGTCACAATAAAAGTCTTCCAAAGGCAACAAGACTTACTTAGTTTTTACGTAATAAGGCAAAACATTTCATCTTAGCTATATCACTCAAGGATTTTTGTTAATAGTAAAATGAAAAAACAGTTGGCTATAGATATTACTTTTCATAAATCTAAATATTGGAATTTTAAAGTAAAATTCATTGGAGAGAAGGGGCCAAGCAAAGGAGGTAGATAACTGCTCTTGGTATTTCTGGTAAGAAAAGATGGTGTTTATATTGTTTGTGCACATTAATTCCATTTATCAGTTAGTGGCTAAAACACTTATTCAATTTATATTTCATAAACTAAATTGGAGGACAATCATCAATATTCACTTCTGGGAGATACTAATCATATGCAAACTACAAGATATTATCTTATGTCCTTTTTCTTCAGTATTTAATGCTAATGATGACATGGTTAAAAAATTAATTTTATATTAGTAACTTAAAAGAAAATCAATTATGGAGGGCAACTATCAGGTCTCATCCTAAACAAGACCAGAACATCTGAAATGGTTATAAAATTCTGCTTGGTTCCTTACTGGTTCCTTGCTCACATACCTTCAGCCTTCAGAGTTAAGAGAGTTAAGCCTCTTAATTCACCAGACAAATCTCTGAATATAATCAAGGAGACCTCTATCCAGTAGTTCAAAACTCAGCATCTGACCAGTCTAGCTGCTTTCCCAATATCAGAGATCTGCCTTGTTTTAGAAACAAGCTTCCAGCATACATTTACCATCTAACAAATATTTATTGAACATTCCGTACATGCTAGGCCCTGGAGAGTATAACTGAAGAGGATAAACATGATTTAGATTTGTGGCGTCAGAAAGGAAGAGATACAAGGGGAAGACGGGAAGTACATAGGAGGAAGTATAGGGGCAAGGAATCCAAACCTAGCAGGTTTGAGAGGGTTCCCCTGGAGAAATGCCTTCTAACCAAGATTTCAAGGAACCCAAGAAAGTTATCCTGGCACAGAAAAGAGGTAAAATAATTCAGGCAGAAGGTACAGCCTTGAGAAACCCAAAGATAAGAGAGACCATATCAAGTTTCCTGTTGGAGGAACTGAAAAAAGTTCACTCTAGCTGTGTTATAAAACACAATGTTGAGTGTTGTAATAGATGAGGCCAGAGAATTTAGCAGGAATAGATTTTATGATGCCTGCTAGGCCATGTTAAGGGGCTTGAACTTTATCTTAAAAAGCAATCTGGAGCCATTGACAGTGTAAACCAGGGAAGCAGTAGGATCAATTTTTCATCTTGGAAATTTTGCTCTGGCTGCCATGTGGAGAATGAAAAGGAAAGTAAGAAAGACTGGAGGAGGAGGAGCCTTAGAGAAGGTTATTGCCATAATTCATGTAAGAAATGATGGTAGTCAAAACTATGGCTGTGAGCCCCTTTCTGTATTACTAACTACTATTGCATTTCATTTAGAGTTGGGTTCCTGACTTACTTCCCATAGTCCTTTCTAGATGTGAAAGCCCTACTCTAAATTAGTCTCAGTAGCTGAAGTTCTACTACATGATACCAAAAGTACGTAAAAGTGATTGATTGCCAGGCTGACCCTCTGCTAATTGCCTTAACCTTGTTTTCCCCAGCCATGATATGCTTTGCTCACCTAGTGGGACATATATTTTTTGCCCACCACAGCCTTTCCTTAAAGACTCCTACTTAACTGCTGATGCAGGCTTTTCAATTCCCTGTCATTCCTCTGTGAAACTGCCTTCCCTCGAAGTCCTTACCATGCTGCTCTTTTCTCCCAATGACTAAACTCCAATTAGAACAATAGCAAATTGCATGGACTCTAAGATGCGTGGATATATATCTTAGAATTTTGAACCTGCTCCAACCTTAAAGTACTAGGCTAAGCCATAGCCTCATGGAAACGTGCCCAGCCTATATTTAATAGCTATTTTGACCTGGATAGACAAATTCATCTTTTAAATGTTATGAGAGCAATTATAAGTTTACAGGTACATTGATTCATTTATTCATTAAGCAGTCATTGAAAGTCAAATTATGGTTAGAGTTTTGCTAACTTCTGAAAAGGATTTAAAAAATATAAAATGATGTGTGATTCTTCCTTTAGAAAGTTAAACTAGTTCAGAAGACAATGAACATTAACACTGAACATTTAATTAATAATATAAGCTATTTAACTAGACCTTGAGGTAATAGATGTCTGTCTAATTTGAATGCTTGCTGTACACCAGGCTCTTTGGCAAATGTATGGCATGTCCTATATTATTTCATTATTATAACAATTCTGCAAAGCATATGGTGTTGTTCTCCGTTTTAAAATGGCCTTAAGTGACTTGCCCAGGAATGCATAGGTAGAAAGTGGTAAAAGTGGATTCAGATCCAAGTCTGTTTCACTACAGAGGATTTGCTTTTTGACCCTATACTGTGGGTGTTTGACTCCTAATACCCAATCACTTTACATCCCAATCTAAAACCCAGTATGTTCCCCTAAAATATGTTCTGAAAATGAATAGGTGGTGTCCTAGTTTATCTTTTGTGGACCCCAGAAAATTATGTTTTAAAGCTAACCCATTCAGTTAGGGGGCCTTTAATTAGATCACTTTTGATTAGATCACTTTAGAGCCTTTGATTGGACTTTGTCAGTGAGGAGTGACCCAGGTTAGGTCTCCACCCTCTTGCTGGGTTCTTATGTAAGCGGAGAACTGAAAGTAGAAATAGACAGAGAAAGACAGCTACCATTTTGACCCTGCCATGTGAGAGAGAGGATTGCCTGCAGTTGCAGATAGACAAAGATGCCTGCAGAGTCTGACAGAGGTCCTGGAGGCCAGAAGCTTTGTCTGCTCTTAATCAGCAGAGCACAGAGGCACAGAAAGAGGCCCTTAAGAGGCCAGGCCCACAAAGCAGCTCACAGCTGAAGAGATAAGCTCTACCATGTCCTTGATGGCCCATAGCCAAGCTCTGAGAGAAAGCAGCCTGGAGGAGAAGGCTAAGACCCATATCGAGAGCCACCATTTTGCCTTGTCACGTGGTAGTAGGCCAGGATCCCACCAGCACTTGATCTTTGGTAAGAAAGCATCTCTGAAGATGCCTAAATTTGAACATTTTCACAGCCCTTGGAACTGTAAGCTTTTACCCTAATAAATACCATTATAAAAGCCAATACATTTCTGGTATTTTGCATTGGCAGCCTTAAGCAAACTAAAACAGGTAGGAAGTGAACAAAGACAAGGATGGCAGATTGTTTGCAAATTTTATGGTAATTTCAATTAATTTATTGTGTATGCCCTAAAACACTTTTTGGAGAGGCATCACATTTACTGAAATAAACTATGAAAGTATTCTGAGATTGTATTTGAGTTAAATGGAAAACAATGCCATCTTTGTTTTGTGATATCTGCCCTCAGGTTAGAGAAGTTGTGATATTTGTTCCATGTTAGTAGCTCCCCCTGTGCAATGGAGTCCATGAGAAAAGAGTCCTATGATTGCCTAACAGCAGTGAGGATGCAAGTGAGTTGTAGTGTCATAGAAATGTCCTGATCTAGCTTCTAAAAATTCTGCATCTTCATCCCAATTTGTGCCCTGCAATCAAAGGGAAAAAGTAAAGGAGAGAATCGTAAGGAAATAATAGACCAAATCTACCATTTCTAGTATGGTTTAGCCACTAGCATATGTGGCTATTAAACACTTAAAATGTGCCTAGTGTTACTAAGAAACTGAATGTTTCTTTTTCTTTTATAGCTACTCTGGTTATTAGAAATTTCAAATATGTTTAAAATAACTTGAGTATGTAATTCTACTTGTTCAACTGCAAATTTTATGGAATATAAAAATAGATTAAGTAATTCCAAGGAAAATTAACATTCAAATTGAAATGTTCAGTAAGTATGAAATACAAACTGGATTTTGAAGACTGAGCACCAAAATAAAAGAATGTAAGATATCTCATTAATAATTATATTGATTACATGTTGATATTTTGGATATATTAGGTTAAACCAAATATATTCAAATTAATTTTGCCTCTTTATCTTTTTGAAAATGTTACTAGAAAATTTAAAATTGCATATAAGGCTCATATTTTATTTCTATTAAACAGCATTGGACCAGACACTATGGAAGGCAACAGGAATGGGGATTCTAGTGTGGGAGAGAAGTCAGTATTGACGCAATTGAACATACATGTGGTTGTTGTTCTGGGTCTGTGTTTCCTGACCTTTTTTCATTCTTGCCCAATCAGAAGTCTTTTTAAACATTTTTTCCAAATCATGACCCCCATGAAATTTTAATACCAATGTTTTCCACTTTGGGGAGACTTTGCTCCCACTGAGAATGCATATTATAGGTGGCTTGAGAAAGGGTAAATGATCAGAAGTCCTAATGAAGGTCAAATGTAGCTTCAGATAGGATGAGGCTATGACAAATGAGATATGAATCAAAAGGGGAAAAAAGTAAGTTGAAGAATAAGGTCATAGAGGTGCCGTGAGGAGGATTTGATCCAGGGTGTGAAGAACTGTGATTAGTGTCCACAATTACCAAATGCACTTTTTTTTTTTTTGTCTATCCCTTTGGACTATATATTTCTCTGGATAGGCAAAATGTTGGGGCAGCACCTAACTCAAGATAATATCAATATGAAATTATTACATTTCATATATATAGGAGGATTGTATCTACTACCTCCTCCCACAGGGATATTGGCCAATTCTATATTTGAGATGGAATGAGGAAGTGAGCAAGTATAATAACATGTGATAGCCTCATTTCCTGATTTTGGTATCTAATAAAGTCAGCACTTAACCATCGTGGATCTCTCACTGATTTTCACCTTCCTCTTCTCTCCACTATTGGATGGTAGAATGAGAGTAATTGACCTAGAAGAGGATGAAAACCAAAATGCAGGGAAAAGGTATATTAGTGCTATATTCTTTAAATGAAGAGTTCTGTAAATATTTATTTCCTTTATACCTCATCTCTTAATATGATTTAATATAATTTATTTGATGAGATAAAACCACCATCCCCTAGGTATTATCTGGAAACAAATTTCTTAAAATATATAGAGTATAAGCTTGGAATTTGTATTAGTCAGGGTTCTCTAAGGAAACA
>JAQZBX010011148.1:0-43206 GCA_029593785.1 Cabassous unicinctus | reverse complement strand
TGCTTTACAGAGGCACAAACAAAAGTCTTCCCAGGAATTTTCTATCTATACCAAGAAGGTCTTAGTTAATTGTGCTAGATATCTAGATTGCAAGATAAGAAGAGTCTTACACCCAGGAGCACATTTTGGAAATATCAACAAGATGATGTAGTCAACACATGATGACTAACCACACTCTGGGATCCTAATGGCAATCTCATAACCACTGTTGAGGGAAGACACACATGCAACAAGTACTATGAATTAAGACAACAGGTCAAAATGCTCTCCAGCGTAGTCAATGTAAAAGACTAACACAAGTTAAGGGTCTCCTTCAATGTATGTAATCACTTGATTAAACACACTGACAGATTTAAGCTACCTTTTCAACCTTGTCAAAACATGCAAATTCTAGAAGAGTTCTAATCAGTCAGAGGAAATAAGTCAAAGGAAAATATAAAGCAACACAACTTCATAGGATCAACTTTTTCTGCTCACTCTCACTTTATCTTGATCTGTTTTATGGAAAGGGTTTTCAATAATCACATATTAATAGCACACACACAGTTTGTGATTTAACCTAGTGGCTTTGAATTGGGAAAAGCTTTGGAAAAGCTGAAAATTAATGAGATAGTAAATACACAAATATGAGGAATGCTACCTAAATTATGGACCACCACAGCCAACTAAGGCAGAGCCATCTGGCAGAAGCATAAAACCCAGAGAGAACCTGCAGGACTCAGTGCCCAGCACCTTGTGGCAGCTTTCCAAACAGAAACATTTCTCACGCATACGGCCAGCCTACATGGGGCACAGGAGAGAGCTGGACCTTGTTTACATAATATGGCACTGCCCTAGGGAAGCATGTCTTTTCTCTCTTCTTTTCTTGTATTATCTTTTTTTCCTTTATTTGTGGTATATTCCAAAGCATGCAAAGAGAGGATTTAGTAATCAGCGTAAGGTACAGAGCAAGGCTAAATAATGTGCTTCTCTAATAATAAGAAATCAAATCAATTCAGGGGTTGACTGAGATCTCACTCCAGGTTAGGCCATAGCTTAAAAAATAAAGGACTTGAAATCTAATCCTGTTTATAAAACAAATGTGAGACTTTGGAAAATCACCCGCCTTCTGCCTTACACCAGTGAAACTCAAAGTAGCCAGTAGCCAAACCATATCTAAGTCTGTGAGATATGGAATGTGCCCTGAAGGTAAATCAACCCATTGCTTCCTTCATTGAGAAAATCTTGCTACCAGAAAAAAAAAAAAACAGCCAGATGAACTAAACAATATAGTTCATTGACAATAACAGAATAAGCCTGTCCAAAGACCACACTTTGGGTGGCACTGCTTCAGACTTTTCTCAAAATAATATTAACCTGCCCCTCCTTCCTCTACCATTCCTGCTGGATTGGTTTGGGTTAAGTGAAAGAAAATTTGTTTAGGGTGTTATATAGTATCTCTAGTAACAAGTTAATATTTAAATGGAACTTCTTGCAGAAACTTTACAATCAGGGATAGAATAAGAGATGAAGAAAGAAACTACAGTAATGCAGAAAAGTGTTCAGGGATTACAAAAATCAAATACTTCATAAAGAAGCCTCTTGTTCCAGTGTCCTAGTAATATCTGTTTTATATTTTCAGTTTTTAACAAAATACTGTTAATTGTTGCAATAAAATAAGCTGAGACAGATTTGGTACTTTTACTTTGTACCTCCAGCTTAGATCTTATCTAGTAAAGCATGAGAAATAATTGCACTGAACAAAGGTTTCATTTTACCATGTGGTTAAATCTGAAAGACCACTTCTAAATCACCCCACCCCTGCACCACTATACCATCCCCCTCTTACTAACTGAAGTTAACTCTCACACTTCATTTTGAAAGACATCATGCAGAGAGCTTGTTGATGGCATGAAGGGAGTGGGTAGAGACAGCTGCCTGCTTCTAGTTAGGGTGGTGGTGGGGAAAATTTTCAATCCTGTTGCTTCTGCCAGCTTGTTACAGTGAGGCTTACTGGACAAACCACAAGATACAGAAAGCTGTTAGGTCATTAGTTGGCAGAATCATTGGGAAATTACAGGTTAGTGTACATCAAATATGCACAGAAATTAAAGTCACACTAGTCACGCCCTAGAGCAAAGAGACAATAGTTTAAACCTTCTGGTTATAATGGTCCTTCCACAGACTTCCTGGACCTTATTCAAAAAACTCTTTCCCCTTTCAAACTAGAAAAGGCCAAAATACCAAGAGAAGGCTTGCTTATAGTCCATCACTGTATATACAACACAAAGCCTGGCTTGCAGAAGGTGAACAATAAATATGGAATGAATGTATTGGAATAAATGAATGAATGAAAATAAACTAGCAGCACATTTTGTTTAAGATAAAATCTTTAATCTTCCAGGCATCTGCAATTAAATGTAAGCTTTGAACTCATTACAAAGAGAATTTATTTCATGGTGTGATGGCATGAAACTGTTTGTACCCCAGGAAATCATGTTCTTAAAGCTAATCCATTCCTATGGATGTAAACCTACATAAGTAGGACCTTTTAATGAGGTTATTTCAGTTAAGGCATGGCCCAGCATGGGTCTTAATCCTCTTATTGGAGTTCTTTATAAACAGGATGAATTCAGAAAGAGAAATCCATGGAAATAAGAAGCTGAAAACAATGAAGCCCTGAAGAGAAGGGAGACACCAGCAGACATCGCCAGATGTCTTGCCATATGGAAGAGGATGCAAGGATTGCTGGCAGCCAGTCTTTGGGAAGAAAGCTTCGCCCTGATGATGCCCTGATTTGGACATTTTACTCAGCCTCAAAACCGTAAGCTAATAAATTCCCATTATTAAAAGCCAACCCGCTGTATGGTATCTGCTTTCAGGAGCCTAGTAAACTCAAATATATGGTAAAGAAATTTTAGGCAAAAGAAAAAAAAATTTATGCAAGTATAAACTTGTAGAGATGGAGTTATTCCTCCTTATTGGGGTGGGGGGTGCTGCTCTTTGCCCTGAAATTCTAGTAAATCTATAAACAGCTCAGGCAATTTAGTGTAACTTTTGATTAGATGGACCTTGGGACAACTCCGTTTTACTGTTCTGCACTAGGTCTCCCAGGTGCTGGAAGCTGAGGAGATGGCACTCACTCTTGTAAGATTATCCCTGACAATGTATCATTCATCATCTCTCCCTAAATTACAGTATGGGACTTAAGTTATGTTCTCCTACTTTTCAGTGCCTCCTCCCATCCCAACTTGAAAACTCGAAGCCATCTGGATCATAATTTCTGCTGTTTCCAATTCTCCAGAATCTCAAGGAGGGTTGGCATTACTACTTATTCAAAGACACTCCAGATATGTCTGTTTTACCATGAGAAAGTGGTTCATGAGGAAACCACAGAGAATTTGGCCCCTCTGAGTTATGGGACAAAGGTTGGGGAGAGGGTATAAGAGGGGATGAGGTGATTTGGGGATAGGTTGTGTACAAGGAAATTCAAGCTGTTGCTTATTATGACCCAGAATTTTTTTCTTAAAGCAGATGTGTTTTCCAATATGTATGCTATGATCACTCAGTTATTAATCTGCTAGATGTGAGGGAGATACAAACCTAAGTAATGCAAACATGGCCTTGTATAAAAAGCATATGGGGAGATTCATAAACAAATGTGTACAACCCAGTGCCAGAAGTGCTGCTGGAAGGGTAGGAGTCAGGTACCAGTGCAGCACAGAGGAAAAGTGCCTGGGAGCTCTGAGTAGGGGTCCAGGAAGAGATGGCATTTAATCTACATATTGAAAGAAGAGTAGGAGTTTGCCAAGTGACTGGGAGCATTCCAGACAGAGAAAGGACATGTGAAGGGTGGGAACAGAGCAAGTCTGCAATGAGGTGGTTCAGCACGGCTGCCACAAGCACAAGCTGGAGGGGCTGGGGGAGATACAGGTGTGTGTGTGGGGGGGTGGTGAGCAGAGGCCTGGACAGCGAGGCTTTGTCCACCAAGGAGTATGGTCTTAGAAAGGGGTTTTAAATACCACACCAGTTAAGAATGCTGTTAAGTACACACATGTGAAAATGTTAATACTGCTTATGAAAGTTAGAGGAGAAAGTTGAAAATTTGGTCTGACTTTGTAAAAGTAAAAGTAATAGTACTTTTAACAGTCACGTGATTTACGTATTATACATAATGATCCAGCAGAGAAAGGATTGAGCACACCATTAAACCTGTCAAGTTTTTTTGTACGTTTTAAAATAAAAAGCTTCATGCACCTATAGTCAGGCTTTGTATTTACTCCTCATGTAAAATGATGTTCTTATATAGAAAGCAAAAAAAAAAAAAAAAGTAATAAAGTACAATGCCTGGATGAAAACAAATAAAAGCAGGCAGCTCTGACTCATTTGTTCTAAGATGCCTGTGTGAATGAGGTACATGTATTTGTGTGTGTGGTGGGGTGTTAATGCAATCAAACTTATGTAGAGGAGCTTTGTCCCCAGATGATTCGTTAATTGAAAGATCACTGTATCTCGCTATATTAGTTGTCCTAATTGAACAGATAAGAAACCACTGTCAGGGAATTTCAATTTTCTTTCCTAATATTGTTCTCTTGCCACTAGGGTAATTAATGGAGAGGGAAGAGCTGTTGCAAAGAAGATAAAAGTAACACCAGAAAACACCTATCCTCAGTGGAAGAACTTTTGAATTGATTTTTGTTTGTACGTTTGTTTGTTTCACCTCATACTGTATGAACAAAGTAAGGGAAAAGCAGCTTGTGTCCTGATATTACAAGGGACATCTAGGGGTTACTGAATCCAGTCTTCTTCTTCAGGAGGACCATCTGTACATCATTTAGGACCAAGAGGAAGTTGTCTATCCTACATCTGAGATTGCCTTCAGAAGGGAGTTCTGGTGTCACTCTATTACCGGTTTCCAGAGTACAGTGGTTTACAACTTTATTACCTGGTAGTGCACCTTAGTGAAACCACTAACCTTACTGAACTCTTAGTGGATGTATGACATTAATTGAGGAAAAAGAGGGTTGTCCAAATCATCAGATATAGCCTCAGAAAGGCCTCTACATATACATTACAATTACTATTAGTAATAACTATTAACTTGCATGTTTTAGGGAATCAAAATATTCATCACACCTACTACAAGCCATAAGAAGGTATTTTCAGGAAATAAATATTCAGAAAACTGAATGAATAACAATATCTTCAAAAAAATCTTACATTTAAAAATTCTTAATAGCTTAAGACTTGCTGTCATAATGGGCCTGCACTTCCACCTTATTCATTATATGAAACACTGTACTTTGGGAAGGAAGGAAATACTGAGTGTGCTAAATACTTGGTTCATAGGCTCCATAGTTGTAGCTTTTCTAAGTCTTCATCCCACCAATATTCCTTTGATTAGAATTCATCTGTTCTATGTGCATGGCCAGCATCACCTACTTGCACACCAAACTGATTAGAAATCCCAACCTTGCTTGGGGTGGGATAGCAGAGATCATCTTAAATGTACACTTCAGGAACACTGTCCTTAATGCTGACTACAGTTGAGATACTTATCAAAAAGATTTTTTTGGTTGTCATTATTAGAAATTGTTTGAAAGAATGGCAGGGGAAATAAGACAGCCTGAAGTGAGGATGTGCTTGGTCTCGAATGACCAGAGGGGGCCTAAATCATTCTTGTGCTTAAACAAAAAAGCAATCCAAAGCAATCCAGGGAACAAGTATTATAGTCCTTGCTTTGGTCCTTGCAATGATACTGGAGCTTCTCAACTGGAAGAGTACCAAACTTTCAGAAATGCATTATGTGTTTATGAAGGGGTCAAAATCACACAAGTTCCTCACATGTACAGGAGCATAATAAAACAATTTGACTTTCAGATTTTCATTCCCACCCATATAGACAAAGAGAGGGGATACCAATTTGCTTGTTTTCAGCCTTAGACACAAGGACAAAAACTGGATTTATTACTTTTACAACTGATAGGTAAAGCATCAGTGGAATGGATGTCACATTGGTTTGGGGAATAGAATTCAGAGAAGACAATCAAAACACTTCTGGCAAGGGAATTGACAAGAAAGGAACACCACAAGGTCATTATGGTGCACAGGTAGTTTGCTATCCACCTAAATAGAGATGTTGATTCTCTTAAGGAAGGGAGCCATCTCTGGGAGGATGTGGAGAAGGGGCTTATGTGGTGTCCAGTAATGAGCAGAGTACTAAGAGGAGTCTCAAGCAATCAAAATAGAGAAGGGTAGCCAGAAAAAAGATGCTGACTTGGGGATGATCATCAATAATGCACTATGGAATGAAAATCAGAAGAATGTCTGACAGCAGAGAAAAGGGCAAAAAAGGCTGTGGGCTGTTTGTACAGCCTCAGACAGAACAAGCCAGCACTGCATATTCTGATGCTCTTTAAGAAAAGATCTCATTAACTCTGGGCAAATATGGCTTTCCCTTCCCATCAGAAGAAATCGAATGAAAAGCTGCAAGTTGCAACTAAAGTCGATTCATGGTTCAAAAGACAGGGCACAACAGAAGACAATGAAGTTCCCAGTCCCATTATAATTTCACTACAAAACTGACACCCTCCCTTCCCCTTTCTTAGGCTTATAATCCTACAATTTTAGGATGTTAAGAAGAGGATTAAGAGACTTAGATCAGTCAATGGTGAGAAGAGCGAAAACATACATATTCCTCAGCCTTTTTACTCTGTGATAATATGACTCTTCTTCACAGAAACCTTTATTTAGGAAACTTAGCTATGAAAGGCCATTGAGTATTCATGAGAAAAATAGAGATATGCTAAATATCAGATAAGAGAGAAGTAACAGTTCTATTTTTTCATTGATGTATTCTGTTCATGGCTGTTCAATCATTTAATAAAACAGTTCATTAAGAGAGGATCCCTGAAATTCTAATCAGATCCTGAGAAAGGTATAGCAAAGTAACCCAGCTGGCTGAAATCCAGGTGTTTTCACAATCAGAGGCCATTCTGCACTAAGCCAAAAGTCCAGTCCTGCACGAAGCTACCCAAGGAACACTGACATATCCAAGTAATTCCCCCAATAGTCATGTTTGTCTGTGCTCTTTTAATGTGATTTTAATTTCATTGATTGTTAATGACCACTTTTTGAGCAATTCCCTGAGATAATAGTTTCTCATTTTGACTCTGAGAAATACTGCCAATTGGAATAAGGAATTATTTAGTACATAATAAATAAAGCTATTATTAATGATAATTTATAGTTCTTGAGACTTATCATGAACTGCTTTAAGTGCTCTATGTTTCAATTCTTTTAATCCTACAGCCAACCTGTGAGGTTGAAACTAGTATTTGTCCCATTCTACAGAAGAAATTGAGGCACAGAGAGGTGAAAAAACATGCTCAAGGTCACACAATTAGAAGTAGTTGAGGCAGGATTTGAATGCAGGGAGTTTGGCTCCCCTGTGCTTGACTATATAACTGTATGCCTGCTGCCTCTCAGACATCTACATTTTAGAAGAGATTCTTACTGTTTTAAGGCACATCCTGACAATGAAAATCAGCACTACTTATGCCCCTTATGTATGAGGTCCTCTCCTCTACATCAAAGAGCAAGTGTCAGTGTGGCTTCCAACTCTTCTAAGAGTGGATTTGCCCCTGCAAAGCACTCACAAGGTCCCTTGGGGGACCCAAACAGTGAACCAAGAGAAGGAGTGAAACACACATCAAAAAACCCTCCACATTCTCCAGCATGACCCTCTAAAAAGAACTGAGGTTAATACTTCCCAACATAAAATACCATCAGCTTTTAGATCTTTGTGCTTTTTAGCCAAAAATTTGACAGCTGGACCCAGTTAAAGCTATAAAAAAGTAAAACCACTTTGAGGATTATTTTGTTGTCGATGCTTCTAAATCTTTTCTCCTGCTTCATCTTGTAATATGAGAGAAAAAAAATGTTAGTGGAATAGAGGATGGTGATAGAGCTGGTTTAGTCTACAACAAATTGCAACTTTAGAAATTTACAGGTAAAATTCCTGAGATACCATGGGTGTGATGGTTAGGCTAATGTGTCAACTCGGCCAGTAATTGTGTTCAGGTGTTTGGCCCAGCAAGCACTGGACTAATTGTAATACAAGAATATTTATGGACTTTGGTCACCAGTGAGTTTACTGGGTGGATGGCTGATTACATCTGCATCAATCAGGGAGATTGCTGTCAGCAATGGGTGACACTTTTATCCAATCAGTTGAATACCTTTAAAGGGGAAGTGATTTAAACATTTGGAGAGAATTTCCCTGCTCATCTTTGGACAGCCAGCTTCTCCCAAACACTCATCAAGGACCTTCATCGGACTTTCATCAGAGCCCCTGGTTTGCAGCCTGCCTGTGGAACCTGGACTTGAGCATCCCCACAATCAAGTGAAAGAATCTTATAAAATCTCATATTATATACAGATATCTCCTGTTGATTCTGTTTCCCTAGAGTATCCTGAGTAATACAATGGACATGTTTAAAACCACCTAAAATGACTGTATTTTGGCTATATTCTGAACATGCTTCTTGAATACATGCAGAGCCAAAAGGGGGTGAGAAGATGGGCAGCTTAACTGTTTGCTTATGGGCCAGGCTTTATATGAAGCGCAGCTTCACAATGACAGATACTGAGCACTCAGCGACCTTCGGCATTAACCAAGTGCAGAAATGGTATTGCAAATGTCCTTCCCCTTCCCTCCCCTTCAGATGGGAATGCTCAGACTCCGTAGGCCAAGGGTGAGTGGCACTTCTAGATGACATGCTCTTGCTTTTCTTTCTCAATACCAATGTCCCTTAATTGGTATAGCTGAAAGACTGGGCCAGGAAAGGGATTAGGTATGTGATCCATGTACCATCATTTATCAGCTGCTTCCGGGCTTCAAACCTGACTCATGGTCTTCAGAAGGAGCCATCACCTGGATCACCTTCTCAGCAACAAAGCTGCTCATCTCACGAAACACGAAATCATAAAGTTGTGGTGAATGTGGGACTATATCTCAGGTTTCCAAAAGTTGAACACTTGGCAATAACTTCAGGGAGTGGATCCATAAAGTGAACTGTCATGTAAATTATCTTCACTAAATGGCTATTCTCTGGTGGCATCTCCTCTGCTATCCAACACATCCCCATCCACTGTCCCCAAAGAACCGGTACTATGCGGTTCAGGGAATTCATTTGATTTTTACACACGACTGAGAAAAACAAAATCCAATGTTAAATATTCAGCCAATGCCAGAAAATAGGTGGTGAATTTGACACCTGATAGGTCCCTGGTAAAGATGGCAGAGAGAAGTGGGCTATGGACTTAGTGGGGCTGAGTTGAAGGCTTGGACTCAATGTGTAGAATAATTATTTGAGACATTTAAAAAGACTATTAAGTCTTGCACATTTTCATCCCTAGTTACACATCCAGAAACAGATGTTTTTCTAGAAAAGTACAAATGAGGAGTCCAATTAAATGTTCTTTACATCACATACATTATAGAAAGGGAATTGTTTAAGTTGCAGGAAATTCTGAACTAAAAAAATAAAATATGTCAATCACCCTTCAGAAGTACAGCTAAATAAATGGTGTGAAGCAGCAAAAAAAAAAAATCATTATCAGAGTTGTCCAACCAGATGCAGAAGACAACTTAGGCTGTGGTTTCAAAGGAGAGGATGACCCCAGAGATGAGCACTTCCAGCCAAGGCTGCCTGGAAATCCAAGGAGTGCAAATCCACCAAAATAGCTATCATTGTCCACTCCGTTTCTTTTTTCTTAGTAGCTATTGTTCCGAAAGAATAATCAACAAATTGGAAGTCATAGTGAGTATATTCATGAACTTCACTGCCAATCTCAAATCAAATGTTACTTTTATAGTATGGATCAGTTTTGCTTTTTATGGTATGGATATCAGTTTTTCTATCAAACATATAAAACTAATTTTTTGCTAGTATAGATAATGTAAAAATTTAAGCCCTCTTAATAACATAAGATTTCATAAATGGTCATAATAACCAAAAATCCGTTTATTGAATGTATCATTATGGTTCTTTATGGCCTATGCTTTCCTTTTTAAATGATATTTTACAATAAAAATGATATTCTCTACTTAATTCTAAGAATTTAAAAATTTGATATTTCATTTCTAAATCCTTAATTCACCTACAGTAATAGGTGTGTAGAATATAAAATAGATGCTACAATTACATTTTTTTCCAATTGGTGAAACAATTTTTCTATTATCAGATGAGTTGAATTTCTGAGGGAAGAATGATTTTTATACACTCTTAGGCAGAAGGAAAATTGGTATAGATATAGTTCAGGTGTTTTGGCATTATTCATCAATATGTAAAATGTCAGTACTTTTGATTTAAAACTTGAGCATCTAACTTAAGGAAATACTGTTACATATACACAAATATACATTCACAAAAGTTAATTGCAGACTTTGTAAAGTGAAAATGTGGGAAAGAACCAAACTTGTAATTATTAGTGCAAGAATAATCTATATTAAATATGAATTATAGGGTATAGTTCTATACTAAACAAAAAAGATCTCTATGTACAGACAGAATAATTTCCAGAAATATCTGGTAAATGAAGAAAAGTAGTTGCAGAAAAATACATTTTCCATGATACAAGTTGCTCTGCAAAATGTAAATATAGACATGTATGAGTTTGTGTGTGCATACTTGGAGAAAAAAAAATGAAAGAGAGAAAGAGAGAGAGATAGTAATTATTTTTGGAGAAGAAAACTGTATTGGAAGTGAAATGGTAGCCAACATTTTAATTTATTTAATGAAGTAGATGTGTACTTGAACAATTAACAGAATAAAAAACTTCATTTCACTCTCTGAATGTACCAGGCCAAACCTCAGGCTTGCTCTCACTTGCTCCTTTGAGATTGTCTTCCTGCTAGTCTCCAAATCTGTGGTTTTTCTTTTTTCCACAGAGGTACTCCAAGCATACCCACCATGCCAAGAGTCCAAGTCCTAGAGAAAGCCCAGTTGCCCACAGAGAATTCTTACTCCCTCACCCAATTGTAAACATCTATCTCTTTATTCCTGGTGTGCTGGTCAAATTTGGCTTTTGAATTCACATATCTCCCTTCAGGCGACAATCTTTCTCATACAAACACAGCTTTTCTCTGATCCTGGAACCAATGAATAGAAAAACCAAAGGAAAACACACTGTTCCATGACCACTCCTGGGAAAGTCATGTACACACATAGTGGTCATCTCCTAACACTCATTTACCAACCCCTGCCCTCCTTTTTTTATGCCATTCTGTAGCCTGGAGGAGACTTTAGGTCTAAAGGAATGGCCTGAATGTACCTTGAACATGAAACCAGGGAGTGGAAACTGCACAACATCCAATTACTTTGGAAAATTTTCCATCATTATTACTTCAAATATTTCTTCAATTCATTTCTCTCTTCTACTTCTGATATCCCCATTAGATGCATGTTACACCTTTTATAATTGTCCCACCATTCTTGGCTATTTTGCCCATTTTTTTTATTCTTAGTTTCTCTTGCATTTCAGTTTTGGAGGTTTCTATTGACATACCTTCAAGTTCACTAATTCTTTCTCCAGCCATCTCCAGTCTGCTAATGAACCCATTAAAGTCATTCTTCATTTATGTTATTGTGTTTTTGATTTCTAGAATTTTTAATGTCTTTTTTAGAGTTTCCGTCTTTCTACTTACATTATACAGTTGTTTTTCCATATTGCCCACTTTTTCCATTACAGTCTTTAGCATATTTATCATAGTTATTTCAAACTCCTGGTCTGATAAGTCCAACACATCTTCCATATGTGAAGCTGGTTTTGATGCTTGTTCTGCTTTTTATTATGCCTGCAACTTTTTTGTTGAAAGCCAGATATGATGTTCTGGGAAAAAGGAACTGAGATAAATAGGCTGTTGGCAAGAGGTTTATGTTTTTCTGGCTAGGATTTAGGCTATGTTACTGTTTGCTGGAGCTGTATGTGTCAGAGGCTAAAATTTTCTCTGGTGTCCTTGCTTATGTCTCTCTTGTTTACTTTGAGTTTCCTAGAGACTTCTTCAATAAGGCCTGGACCTTGCAGTTGTTTCCATTATACTCCCCTATGTTATACAAAAGCCCTATTAACCTCATGGCAATGTTTGGGGGCCAGGGAAACACTCTGTAATCTTATGAGTAGGTCTTAGCCTTTTAGTGAGACTGTAGCCATCTAACATGATCTTCGCAAGTGCTTCTCAGCTTTCCCAAACCCTTCGTTGAGACAGGAAGGTTGGAGGGGATTGGAGTTGGGTATTTCTCTTTCCCCAGGTCAGTGAGGTTCTGCTAAAATAGTTTCTTTTGAGGGCAGCCATTTATTAAGAAGAACAGAGAGCTCTGATCCTATTCAAAATGGTTGCTTTTCACCTCCCCCTGCTGGACACATGGGGGGAGTTTTCTCTGGTCTTCACAGTGAAAATGTGACAGGGATTTGGAGGTAAAACTCAGGAAAGTGTGGAGGTTCCCCTTACAACTGGGCCCCCAGTGACTTCAACTCTCAAGCAAGTGTAAGGGCAAAAAAACCCCACAGATTTAAAAATAAAATAAGCTTAATTCTCCCTGTGAGTGTGAAATGGTACCTCATTGTAGTTTTGATTTGTATGACCCAAATGGCTAAGGAAATCAAGCATCTTTTCATGCTCATTTGGTCATTTGTATAACTTCTTTGGAGAAATGTCTATTCAAGTCTTTTGTGCATTTTTAAATTGTTTTTTTGTTTGTTTGTTTGTTTGTTGTTTGCCTTTTGTTATTGAATTGTAATATTTCTTTATATATTTTGGATATTAAGTCCTTATCAGACATGTGGTTTCCAAAATTTTTCTACCATTCTGTAGGTTGTATTTTTACCTCCATGATAAAGTCCTTTGATGCACAAAAGTTTTTTTTTATTTTCATGAAGGCCTATTTATCTATATTTTCTTTTTGTTGCTTGTGTTTTGACATAAAGTCTAAGAAACCATTGCACAACACAAATTCATGAAAACAGTTCCCTATGTTTTCTTCAAGGAGTTATGATTCTTATATTTAGGTCTTTGTTCAATTTTGAGTTTATTTTTATATATGATGTGAGGTGGAAGGATCACCTTCTTTCTTTTATATACGGACATCCAATTTTCCTATACCATTTATTGAAGAGACTATGTTTTACCAATTGAGTGGGCTGCACATCCTTGTTAAAAATCAGTTGGCCATAGATAAGAGTTGATTTCTGAGTTCTTTGTGCCAACCATGCTGCTTTGATTACTGTAGTTTTGTAATAAGTTTTAAGATTGGAAAGTGTGAATTCTCCAACTTATTTCTTTTTAAGATGACTTTAGGAAAAGCAGCTGTGGCTCAATTGGTTGGGCTCCTGTTTATCATATAGGAGGCCCAGGGTTTGATTCCTGGGGCCTCCTGGTGAAGGCAAGCTGGCCCATGCTCTGTGGTGAACTGAAGGCCCACGGGGCGCGGTGAGCTGACTGCTCACATGGCACCATGAGCTGGTGTGGCAAGATGATGCAATAAAGGAAGACAAGCAGACACAGAAAAATACACAGCAAATAGACACAGCAAGCACAAGAAGCAAAAGGGGGATAAATAAATAAATAAAAATATATCTTTTAAAAAATTGACTTCAGTCAATTGAGGCAGCTTACCCTTCCATATGAATTTGGTGATCAGTTTTTCCATTTCTGCAAAGAAGGATGTTGGAAGTTTGATTGGGATTGTGTTGCATATGTAAATTGCTTTGGGTAGAACTAGAATGTTGACAATATTTTGTCTTCTAACCCATAAGCACAGAATGTCTTTCCTTTTATTTAGGTCTTTTCTGAGATTTCTTTTAGCAATGTGTTGTAGTTTCCCTTGTACAAGCCCTTTACATCCTTGATTAAATTTATTCCTAAATATTTAATTCTTTTAGTGGCTTTTGTAAATTTCTTTATTTCCTCTTCAAATTGTTAATTTCTAGTGTCTAGAAACACAGCTGATTTTTGCAATTAATCTTGTGCACTGCCACTCTTTTGAACTCATTTATTAATTCTAATAACTTTATTGTATGTTTTTCAGCATTTCCTATATTTAGGATCCTGTCATCTGCAAATAGTGAAAATTTTACTTCTTCCTTTCCAGTTTGGACGTCTTTCATTTCTTTTTCTTGCCTAATTGCCATAACTAGAACTTCCAGTACAATGTTGAATAACAGTGGTGATATTGGACACCCTTGTCTTGTTCCTGATCTTAGAAGGAAAGTTTTCAGTTTTTCACCACTGAGTATGATGTTGGCAGTGGGTTTTTCATACATCTCCTTTATCATGCTGAGGAAGTTTCCTTCTATTCCTAGTTTTCTAAGTTATGTTATCAATAAGGGGCACTGGATTTAGCCCTGTATATAACTTTTCTGTGTCAAATGAGAAGATCATGTGGGTTTTTTCTTTGTTCTGCTAATGTGGTGTATTACATTGATTTTCTTATATTGCATGCCTGGAATATATACCACTTGATCATGGTGTATAACTTTTAATGTGCTATTGGATTCAGTTTGATAGTATGCTTGAAGATTTTTGCATCTATATCCATAAAGGGTATTGGTGTGTAGTTATCTGTTCTTGTCATATCTTTATCTGACTTTGGTATGAGGGTGATTTTGGCCTTGTAGATGAGTTGTAGAGTGTTCCCCCCTTTTCACTTTTTGTAAGTGTTTGAGGAGAATTGGAGTTGTCTTCTTGGAATATTTGGTAGAATTCTCTTATCAAGCCATCTGGTCTTGGGCGTTTTTTAATCAGAAGTTTTTAAATGACTGATTCAATCTCTTTGCTAGTTATTGGTCTATTGATATCATCTATTTCTTTTTGAGTCAGTGTAGGGTGTTCATGCATTTCTAGGAATTTGTCCATTTTATCTCGTTTATCTCATTTGTGGACATACAACCTTCTTCTAAACCTTTTTATTTCTGTGGGGTCCTTAGTAATGTTCCCCCTTTTATTTCTAAGTTTGGTTATTGTTGCCTCTCTGTTTTTTCTTTGACACTGTAGCTAAAAATTTGTCTTTTTTATTGATCTTTTCTGGGAAACAACTTTTGGTTTTCTTGAGTCTCTCTATAGGTTTTTTTTATTTCTCTATTTCATTTATCTCTGCTATAATCATTGTATTTTCCATCCTTCTGCTTGCTTTGGGTTTAATTTGCTTTTCTTTTTTTAGAACTTCTATTTGTGAAGTTAGATGTCCGACTTGAGATCTTTCTTTTTTTTCATGTAAGCATTTAAAGCTATAAATATCCCTGTCAACACTGTCTTTTGCATCCCATAACCTTCTGTATGTTATGTTTTCATTTTCATTTGTTTCAAGATATTTCCTAATTACCCTTGTAATTTCTTTTTTGACTCAATGTTTGTTTAAGATTATGTTGTTTAATTTCCACATATTTGTTAATTTTCCACTTCTCTCTCTATTATTGATTCCTTGCCTCATTCCATTGTGGTTGGGGAAAATACATTGTATAATTTCAATATTCTTTTATTAATTATGACTTGTTTTGTGATCTAACATATGGCCTATCCTGGAGAATAATCCACACCTAAAACAGTATTTGATTTCAAGTTTATTTTATCTGGTATTATATAGGTACCCCAGCCCTCTTTTGATTGCTATTAACATGGTTAATATATATTTTCCATCTCTTCACTTTCTGCCCACTTGTGTCTTTTATTTAAGGTGAATCTCTTATAGCCAGGATTTAATTAGTTCATAGTTTTTTTAATCCATTCTGCTAATCTCTGCCTTTTGAATGGAGAGCTTAATCCATTTATATATATATATTTTTTTTTATTTCAGAAACATTTATTAAAATTAATTTGATCACATGAAATGCATAGAAACCAATCTACCCAAAGATGTGCAAATCCTCTCCTTTGAAAATGACAAAATTTTGTGCAGTGATTAAAATAATAACTGAATAAATAGAGATAAACCCAAGTCCATGGAATGGAAGAATCAAAATAGCTAAGAAGTAAAGTTCTCCAAATTTCAAAAACCTAAATAGGGAAAACAATATTGAAAAATAAAGAATATCATAGGACTTACAGCATCTTACTTCAATATTTACACTTGATCTTAGTCAAAACAACAGGATGTGATTACTTCAATATTTATATACAGTATTCAAGAGATTATGATGCTTCTGAAGGAATACGAATAGATCAATATAGCAGATTAAACTTCAAGATGGACCTAATTTTTTAGGTTAATCTTATTCTCCACCGGCTCTCCAAAGAAATGTAGCAGGAAAATATACACTGTCAACAAACTGTGTTAGAACAACTGGATAGTAATGGTGAGGGAACAGATTAACATCTCTGTCTTGACCATAAGACCATAAACAAAATATAATTTTAGGATATGAATCTCTTCTAACACCAGTTGTGTAAAAGTAATCTGGATTTCCATGAAAAAATATCAAACAAACAAAGAAAAGAAAAAAGGAAATACTGATTTGTGTCATTTTAAAATTTCTACATTATAAATATCCTCACCATGGAAAATCTGAATCTATAAACATGATGTCTCTGAGTGCAGAGTTGGGTAAATATGCATGCTCAATTAACTCTGAAAAACCGGTGTGAGTCAACTCAAACACATTGTAATGTAAACCTAAACATAATACTATAAACTTCTAGAATATAACATAGAAGTTGGGGTAAATTGAAATTTTCTCAAGATGATTCTAAAATTAGTTAACATAATAGAAAAATAATACAGTGAACTTTATGAAAATCAAAAACTCTTTCTAGCAAAATTCACCATTAAGGTTAAATAAAAGCATCAGTTAGATTGCAAGGTACAACTCATACCTGTCAAAGGACTTACATTGAGAATAGACAAAAGAGTCCTATACACAATTATCCACAAAAAGTCAAAAAATAGACAACAGGCTTGAACAGACAACACAGAAGAAGATGTATTCACATGATTCCCATAAAAAGCTGCTCAAAATTATTAGTTGTGAAGGGCATGTAAATTACAATCAGAATGTGAGATGACTTCATGCCTGCTGTATAAAAAAACCTGAAAAATATTCTGACAACACCAAGATTTAGAAAGTATATGGAGCAACTAGATACCTTATATACTTCTGGTGGTAATGCAAAATGGTACAACCACTTTGGAATCTGTGTGTATTTTATTAAGTTATTGATACACTTGCCCTTAATTGTGGAATTCTGAATTCTGTTGTACCTACTCACAATTTTATGAGGATGAAATGCCCCCAAATCTTGTACAATGAAATCTAACATTAACCATCTTAGATTCTAAAGAAAAAAGAATATGAAGAAAAGAAAGTTTTCAAGGAAAAGGAGCCACAGAAAAAAATCTTACTCCATCCACTGGTGTCAATTAAAAGTGAGTTTCTATTAATTATTGCAAGATTACAGTCAAATGATGCAAAAGCACTTAGAAACTAAAAGTGCTGAGACAATATTATTTCCATGCCATTATGTCAACATATATAAGTTTTATAAAAACAAAGCATTTATTTTGATGATATAGAGACTATATCATTGTATCCCAAAAATTCATTCTATATTGCATATACCCTGCTTTGTAATGATTTTTTTGTGTGTGAGTAAAAATCAAAATTTTCACAATACAAACCAATATTTGTAAAATGATATATAAATATATATGCCAAATATATATATATATGCAAATATGTGCATTTGCTTACATAAATGTAATTTATATATATATATTTAAAAGGTGCTTTGATTACCTAAATGTTACAAAGAAATTACAGGGATTCCCATTTTCCCTACCTCCCACACCTCCCATAACATTACACATAAACATCTTTCATTAGTGTGGCACATCACCTGCAATGGATATACACATCCTAGGGCTTTGCCGCTAAGCATAGACCACAGTTCACATCGTAGACCACACTCTTTCCCACATAGTTCTGCATGGTATATGCTTATATAAAATGGCCTATATCCGTCATGGCAATGTCACTCAGGACAACCCCCAAGTCCTGATAAAACCCCTGTATTACAGCTGCCCTTCCCCTTCCTGCCCCGAAAGCTTCTAGTGGCCACTGGCTCCACCTCACTGTTATAATTTCTTCCATTGCTTGAATCACAATATGTCTACAACAGAATATGATTAAGTCCACTCTAGTCCATAGCTCTTCCCCCAATCCTGAGGGGACTGGGGTGGTGATGTCCACTCCACCCCCAAGTGAGAGTGGGTTTATATCCCACGGATAAGGTGGATGGGATTATCCTGCCTGTAGCTGCAGGCTCTCTCCATTCCTGGGAGGCCATTGTCCATCATCATCTCCTCACCAGGTGACTTGGGTGATTCCATTGAGCTATAGAGTAGGAATTGCAGCTCCACTGAGATTCCAGGCACAGCTGGCACATAGGTAGGCCAGAGGCTCCAGTCTTTGGAAGTACACCTACAAACTCTAGCAACACATATAGGTTTGAATAGAAGGGACGGATGGGCCATGTGCAGGGAGGACTTACTTGAGTCCAACTCTGTCACTCTCAAGAGCACAGATTCCAAAGTAGAGCCTACTGATAATGTGTCAATCTCTGGGGCTATCCCCCTTTATATAGGACCAGGGTGTCTCCAGAGCCCTCAGGAGCCCCTCTGTGTGGGGTGATATCCACTTTGGTGTTCTATGAGATCTTACTGATGTGTGCATAAGCGTTACCTCTGGGATGACCTCCTGACTCTCTTTGATGTCTCTTAGCCACATGAACTCATTTGTCTTTACCTTTTCCCCCTTTTATTCAAGGTCTTTTTCCAGTTGTCTTGCCAGTTGGCACTTGGTATTAATCCCTCGTCGCCAGGGAGGCTCATCCCCGAGAGTCATGTTCCACGTTGGGGGGAAGGTAATGCGTACATATGCTGAGTTTGGCTTAGAGAGAGGTCACATTTGAGCAACAAGGTGGCCGTCAGGTGGCAAACCTTAGGCACCCCATAACAGTAGGCTAAGTTTCAATTACAAGAGCAAAGACTCATAAGGCTAGTCATCAATAGCAAGAACCCATTAGTGGGCTATCCTCTTTTGCCAGACACTGCACCTGCACTCAGGGGACTGTTGCTGCTTCCTTGGAGAATGTGGCAGAGCTCTCCAGGCTGGGAATTCAGATTCCCTCACTTATTGAGTGATTGTCTACCCACCATGACCATGCCACATCCCTTGATCATTTGAACAATTTTATGTATTTTTCATGAGTATTCAGAAGAACATACTCCCATGAATCCCCCATCCCAGATACACCCCACCAATGATCCTCTGCAGCCTCCTTTGTAACCCCTATGTGATCTAAACCTTTCTTGAAGATGAAGCCCATATAATAACCAAATACAATTAATAAGAAAATGAAATAATAATGATAAGCTTAAATTGAAGAAATAAAATACAAGGAAACTCAGGGAAAACAAAACACTAAAAATAAAATATAATTAGCAGATTGGGACATTCAAAAAAATGGGAAAAAATCCTTTTTAAAAAATTATTATTTTTTCCATTTATCACTGCATTATGGGATGTCCAGTGTACCATGACACCTTCCCCCTCTCATTCTGCAGTGTCTCCCAATTTTTGATTTAATTTTCAAAGAAGTTTTAGGTCACAGCAAAGTCACACAAGGAATACTAGAGACTCCCACATACCCAACCTCCCTCCCCTTTCCCCACCCCACATTAAAACTTTTTTGTTGTTTTTATGGATGTTAGCATTGTTATAACTGTTATACAGATAGTGAAATATAGCAACTAAACATTGTCAATGGTTTACAGTATACTTTACAATTTAGATGGTACAGTTTAATAATTTTTGATGATATTTACCGTGTCCTGTGTCCATTACTGTAAGGTAATGAAAAACATTTCCCATGACCACCAAATACACCATTTGATCTTAACTGTTCCTTTCTCCCCAACCCCCTGGGGCATATGACACTCCTCTGTCTTGACTCATGGAATGACATGATTCACAGTTACATTCCCTGGGTATTATAACCTGCCCTTCCTAATCTACCCACTTGTCAACCCTGCACCACCAAACCCAGTAATATCACTACCCACCTGTCCTACCTTCACTATGCAACTATACTCTATCACTTTATCATAGTTATGTCCATATGGGTGATGGCTCACAACCTTCTCTTCTCTTTCTCTCCCTCGTTAACCTGTCTTTCAGAAAATGGTTCTCAGAGACTGCTCATTTTCCTCAATTCAAATCAGTGAGGTCATACACTGTTCATCCTTCAATGCCTGGCTTGCTTTATTCAACATAAGGTCTTGAAGATTCATCCACGCTATTCCGTGTGTTAGCACTTTATTTCTTCTTACAGCTGAGTAATATTCCATTGTATGTATGTACCATGCTTTGCTTATCCATTCATCTGTTGATGGGCACTGGGGCTGATTACAACTTTTGACAATGGTGAACAATGCCACTATGAACATTGGTGTGCATATATCTGTTCGTGTCTTTGCTTTCAAATCTTCTAGATATATACCCAGCAGTGGAATCGCTGGATCATATGGAAGATCTATTGTTAGTTTTCTGAGGAGCCTCCAAACTGTCCTCCACAGTGGCTGGACCATTCCACACTCCCACCAGCAGTGGATGAGAGTTCCTATTCCTCCACATCCTCACCAACACTTAAAGTCTGCTGTTTTTTTAATAGCTGCGATTCTGATGGGTGTAAGATGGTATCTCATTGTAGTTTTGATTTGCATTTCCCTAATAGCTAGTGATGTCGAGCATTTTTTCATGTGCTTTTTAGCCATTTGTATTTCTTCCTTGGAGAAGTGTCTTTTCAGGTCACTTGCCCATTTTTTAAATGGGTTGTTTGTCTTTTTATTTTTGAGGTGTAGGATTTCTTTATATATGCAGGATATTAGGCTCCTATCAGATATATGGTTGCCAATTATTTACTCCCATTAGGTAAGCTACCTTTTTATTTTCTTAATAATGTACTTTGAGGTGCAGAAGTTTTTAATTTTGAGGAGACCCCATTTATCTATTTTTTAACTTGCTGCTCGTGCTTTGGCTGTGAAGTTCATGAAACCATTTCCTATTACAAGGTCCTGTAGATGCTTCCTTACATTATCTTCCAAGGTCTTTAAGCTTTTGGCTATTATATTTAGATCTTTGATCCACCTTGAGTTGATTTTTGTATAAGGTGTGAGATGGTATTCGTCTCTCATTCTTTTGGATATGGATATCCAGTTCTCCAAGCACCACTTGTTAAAGAGGCCATTCTCTCCCAATTGAGGGGGCTTCATGTCCTTGTCAAATATCAGATAACTGTATATGCGAGGATCTATATCAGAACTCTCAATTCGGTTCCATTGGTCAGTAGGTCTATCCTTGTGCCAATACCATGCTGTTTTGATCACTGTAGCTTTGTAGTATGTTTTAAAGTCAGGTAATGTGATACCTCCAACTTCATTTATCTTTTTCAATATGTCTTTGACAATTTGGGGCCTTTTACCTCTCCAAATATATTTTGTGGTTAGTTTTTCCAGTTCCTTAAAAAATACAGTGTTGATTTTTATTGGGATTGCATTAAATCTGTAGATTAGTTTGGGTAGGATAGACATCTTGATGATGCATAGTCTTCTTATCCATGAACAGGGATTATTTTTACATTTATTTAAGTCTGCTTTGATTTCCTTTAACAGTGTTGTGTGGTTGTGTGTATATAAGTCTTTTACATCTTTAGTTAAATTTATTCCTAGGTATTTGATTCTTTTAGTTACTATTGTAAGTGGTATTTTTTTCTTGATTTCCTCCTCAGATTGCTTGTTATTGGTGTACAGAAATGCTACTGATTTTTGAGCATTCATCTTATAGCCTGCAACATAACTGAACTCCTTTATAAGTTCTAGAAGCTTTGTTGTAGATTTCTCAGGGCTTTCTATGTATAGGATCATGTCATTTGCAAATAATGAAATTTTTACTTCTTTTCCAATCTGGATGCCTTTTATATCCTTTTCTTGCCTCAGTGCTCGAGCAAGTACTTCTAAGACAATGTTAAATAGGAGTGGTGATAGTGGGCATCCTTATCTTGTTCCCGATCTCAGAGGGAAGGCTTTTAGGATTTCACCTTTAAAGAAGATGCTAGGTTTGGGTTTTTTATATATACCCTTTATCATATTCAGTGCATATTCATATGCAGTGTTTATATCAGTAAAGAGTACTGTATTTTGTCAAATGCTTTTTCTGCATCTATAGAGATGATCATGTGATTCTTTTTCTTTCAATTTGTTTATGTGGTGTATTACATTGATTGATTTTCTTATATTGAACCATCCTTGCATACCCAGGATGAAACCCACTTGTTCATGGTGTATAATCCTTTTGATATGTTGTTGAATGCGATTAGCAAGTATTTTTTTGAGGATTTTAGCATCTAGGTTCATTAGAGAAATTGCTCTGTAATTTTCCTTTCTTGTGGTATCTTTGTTTGGTTTTAGTATTAGGGTAATGTTGACATCATAGAATGAGTTAGGCAATATTCCTTCTACTTCTATTTTTTGGAAGAGCTTAAGCAGAATTGGTGTTAGCGCTTTCCGGAATGTTTGGTAGAATTCAGCTGTGAAGCCATCTGGTCCTGGGCTCTTCTTAGTTGGGAAGTTTTTGATGACTGAGTCTATCTCTTTGCTTGTAATTGGATTGTTGTGTTCATCAATTTCTTCTTTCATCAATATAGGCTGTTTGTGAGTTTCTAGAAACTGGTCCATTTCCTCTAAATGATTATTCTTGTTGGCATATAATTTTTCAAATTATCCTCTTATGATACTCTTTATTTCTGTGGGGTCAGTAGTGATATCCCCTTGCTCATTCCTTATTTTGTGTATTTGCATCTGTTCTTTCTTTTTCTTTGTTAGTCTCGCTAAAGGTTGGTCAATTTTATTGATATTCTTGAAGAACCAGCTTTTGTTTTGTTTGTTGTTTCTAGTCCTTTCTCATTCTCTATTTCATTTAGTTTTGCTCGAATCTTTGTTATTTCCTTCTTTCTACTTCCCTTTGCTTTAGTTTGTTGTTTTTTTTCCAATTCCTCCAAGTGTGCAGTTAGGTCTTCAATTTTAGCTCTTTCATCTTTTTTAATATATGAATTTATGGCTTTGAACTTCCCTCTCAGGACTGCTTTTGCTGCATCCCGTAGGTTTTCATATGTTGTGTTGTCGTTTTCATTGGTTTAAAGGTAGTTACTAATTTCTTTTGAGATTTCCTCCTTGACCCACTGTTTGTCTAAGAGTGTGTTGTTTAACTTCCATATCCTTGTGCCTAACCTGTTTCTCTGGCCCTTAGTGATTTCCAATTTCATTCCATTGTGGTCAGAGAAATTACGTTGTATAGTCTCAATCTCTCTGAATTCATTGAGAGTTGTTCTGTGGCCTAGCATGTGGTCTATCTTGGAGTATGATCCAAGTGCACTCGAGAAGAATGTAAATCCTGCTGTATTTGGGTGTAGTGTTCTGTATATGTCTATTAAGTCCAGGTCCTCTAATATATTATTGAGAGCCGTTGTTTCTTTATTGATTCTCTGTCTAGATGTTCTGTCTAATGATGATAATGGTGTATTAAAGTCCCCCACTATAATTGTAGACATTTATTTCTCCACTTAGTTTTTCCAGAGTTTGCCTCATGTATTTGAAGCACCCCGATTAGGTGGAAAAATGTTTATGATTGTTCTGTCTTCTTGAGAGATTACCTCTTTTACTAATATATAGTGTCCATCTTTGTCTCTTACAATAGTTTTGCATTTAAAGTCTACTTTGTCTGATATTAGAATAGCTACTCCTGCCCTTTTTTGCCTATTGTTAGCTTGTAAAATTGTTTTCCGCCATTCACTTTCAGCTTCCTTGCATCCCTGGGTTGAAGGTGGGTTTCTTGTAGACAGCATATAGATGGATCATATTTCCTTATCCATTCTGCCAATCTGCGTCTCTTGATTGGTGAATTTAATCCATTAACATTCAGTGTTATTACTCGCAATGAATTTCTTACTTTAGCCATTTTTCCTTTGGTTACTGTATGTCATTTGTTGTTTTGTTTCTGTTTTTGTCACTTTAGTTGCTTTTAAACTCTCCTCCAACTCTCTCTCCCTTGTTTTTTCCTTTCAACTTGTAGAACTTCCTTTAGTATTTCTTGAAGTGCAGGTTTCTTATTGACATACTCTCTTAATTTCTCTTTATCTGTGAATATTTTGAACTCTCTGTCATTTTTGAATGCCAGTTTTGCTGGGTAGAGAAATCATGGCTGGTAGTTTTTTTCTTTTAGTACTTTGACTATGTCATACCACTGTCTTCTTGCTTCCATGGTTTCAGCTGAGAAATCAGCACTTAATTTTATTGTGCTTCTGTTGTATGTGATGGTTCTCTTTTCTCTTGCTGCCTTGAGTATTTTCTATTTGTCTTGAGCATTGGACATTTTGACAAGTATATATCTTGGAATTGGCCTGTTGGAATTTATACTGTTTGGGGTGTGCTTTGCTTCCTGGATCTGCACATCCATCTCTCTCAATAGGGCTGGGAAATTTTCAGCCATTATTTCCTTCAACACTCCTTCTGTTCCCTTTTTCTTCTCTTCTCCTTTTGTGATGCCCATAATGCGTATCTTTGTGCATTTTGTGTTGTCAGTTAATTCCCTGAGTCCCTGCTGAATTTTCTCTATCTTTTTGTCTAGCTGTTGTACTATCTGTTTGATTTCAGATATATTGTCTTCCACATCACCAATTCTTTCTTCTGCTTGTTCAAGTTGGCTGTTATGTGAATCCAGCGTCTTTTTGATTTCTTGGATTGTGCAATTGATCACCATCATATCTGTTATCTTTTTGCGTATGTTTACAATTTCTTCAGTATGTTCTCCCAGTGTCTTCTTTATATCCTTAATCTCTTCCTTCACTTCTTTAAGTTGGTCCATGATATTTGTTTTGTAAACTTTGATTAGTTGTTCGATGTTCTGCATCACTTCCTGGTTTTTAGTTTGTTCATTGGACTGGTCCATGTTTTCCTGTTTCTCAGTGTGGTTTGTAATTTTTTGTTTGTCCTCTAGTCATCATTTTATTTTGATGGGTTTATTCATTTGATTAGCTTCTCTCTCTGCTCTAGCATTTTATTTAGCTGGTGGTTCTGCATGTGTGATAACTTTTCTCTTTGACACTTTTTCTTCTTATTTTATTTCCTTGCTTCTTTCTATGTTCCCTTGAAGGCAAAATATTAGGGCCAGAGGAATCGGAAGATGTGAGAAAGGAAGAAGGATAATAGTAATATTGATAAAATTTAGAAGAGGGGCCAAATAAGAATTAATGAAATGAATATTTAACTCATGTAGGCAGTGTAGAGTAATAGGAAAAAAAGTGGAGTACCTACAATGGACTGGTAAACCAAATAGAGGAATATATATATAATGATTTTGAAGGCCAGAAGTATGAGGAAGGAGAGAAAGAGTAAAGAAAGGGCTGAAAGGAAAAAGTTAATATTAATAAAAAAAGAAGAAAACAAAATAGATAGAATAGAAATGGACACACTTAAGTTGTGGGCATATGAAAAAACATGGTATATTAGAGCCACAACAGAAAGCAGGAGGCAGAATGATGAAGGAAGGATAAGAGATAGTTTGGAATACAAAATCAATATAGACAGAGAATGGGAAATCACTGAATAAGAAGCACAGCAAAGAAGAGACAAGCTAGCAGCACCTAATTTTAAAAAAATGAAATAAAAAAGAAAGGGGTGAGGAAAGAGGAAAGAAAAGCAAGAGACAACAAATAAACAGAGAAAAAAACCAAACAACCACACAGGCAAGTAGTCAAACAAAGCTAATGAGGATCAGTGTTTCTCCTAGGGTCCTTGTAGATCCTCTCAGCCTGCTTGTGTTTATCAATCAATTTCCCTGCAGGGTTCTATCTGCAGGTTTTGAAGCAGCTTTTAGCTATTAAACTAAATTAAGAAGAAGAATTTATTTTTCATTTTTTAAAGTGACAGTCTTTTTTTTTGGGGGGGGTGAAATACAGGACCCAAAATAAGCCCCCTTCTAGGCCACCCCCTTCACCGAAGGGAGCCTAACCAGGCTCGTGGAAACTAATCAAGCACTTCCCACTTCCTGGACTCACCAGGGGAGCTGAAACTCTGATGCTTGTAAGTGCAGAGCGATTAAATTGGCTGACTCCGCCCACTCTGGAGCCAAGCCTCAGTGTCAGTGGGCTGCTGGGTAAATCAATTTTCCTCAGCAGATTCACCTCTCCCCTCAGCCTGATGCTGCTTCAAGCTGACTTATCTGCTCCCCAAAGCTATGGGGGGCGGGGTGTCCAGGCAGCCAAATCCACAGAAGTTAAACCCCTCTCCACCTTCTGTCAGAACCCTCCCTCTTTCAGAGAGTGCTCCCTCACACCAGGAGCGGGAGTCGCAAATGCGGGATTCACATCTCAGACCAGCTTTTTTCCCTGTGGGTGGGGCTTAGCCATCTGTGTTAACCACCACAGTCAGGCTTAAAACTCATGAATCTCTACCGATCACTCCACGCAGTCGATCTGCCTGCAGCTAACTATCCCAAGCTTCTCGCTCTGTGCACCCACAGCACAGAGCCCCGGGAAGGACCCTGTCCACAACTGGCCATCCTCAGAGAGCTAGTCAGCGAGTGCCCTCCTAAACCGAAGCCATCTTGCCTCTCTAAATCCATTTATATTTAAAGTAACTACTGATAATACAGGACTTTCTTTTGCCATTTTTCTATTTTGTCTCTGTAAGTCTTATACCATTTTTGATCCTCAATTATTTTGTTAATGCCTACTTTCATATTTATTTAATTTTTATTGTACTATTTTGAGTCATTATCATTTCCTTATTAAAATATTTTTCATATATTTTCTTTTTTGTTACCATGGGGCTAAAATTTAATATCCTAAATCTATAGCAATCAGATTTGATTGTTTGCTACTGACTTAATTTGAATAGCATACACATCATCTTGTTCATTCATTGTGGTCCTTATATCCTTTAATTCTTTTTCTGTGTTTTCCTTTATCTCTTTGAACATACTAAGGATCATTTTTTTTTTTAAAGTCTTTTCAGGAATGTCCAAAACCCAATGATGGTTTCTTGTTCCTTTAATGGGTCATCATTTCTTGTTTCTTTGTTTATCTTATAATCATGTGTTGCACACTGTACCTTTTAATATTTTAAAGTATTAACTCTGGGATTATTACCTGAGGTGTCTGTTCCTTAAGTTTGTATTGAGCTTGTAGTATGACAGCAATATCCTTGAGTGCCAGGAGCTAACAAAAACAAACCAACCAAAGCAAACAGCACCTTTCACAGTCTTTGAAAATTGGCTTTGTTTTGGCTGGTGGTTTTTTTCAGAACTTAATCCTTTTACCAAGATGATCAGCCATAGATGAATATGAAGTGCAGTGTCCTCTGTCTTGTCTGAGTCTGTGTGGAGTTCTGGAATGTGCTTCGTAACCAGGCTTGTGCTTGTTCATGGTATTAGGAATTCCTCAGTTTACAGTTTACACGAGTTCTAATACCCCCTTTGACATAGACTTTCACCCCCTCTTGGGTTATATAATTTATGACTTAATGCAGGCAGTCTTTTGCCCAAGGCTGCTTCAATTTAATTGTTTCTTATACTACTTTAGCTGTTTACAAGCTGCTTTTCTGTCTTTAGTACAAATTCTGTGATTGCTTTCCAGTGACAAGTTTCCTGATTCATTGTTTAGTTTTCTGCTGGATAAATGGGCACTAGCATACAGGCACCCTATTATGTGCATAAGGGTTACATTGCTCCCTCTGGAACAGGTACAGGCTGACTCCACATTGCACTTGGGAAAGGGTAGACACCCGCAAGCTTCACATACCATTTTTCAGGCTGCTTTTTCTTGAGTCAGCAGTTGCCCAGTAACTGAAACCCTTAATTGTTTCCTAGATGTTTGAGGAAGTTGGCTCTGGCAGTTAATTTTATCCATACACACATAAAACAACCATATCTTTTAAATTTATCCAAATATTAATTATGTCTAATGTTTTGGTTTTTTTTTTCATTCTGTTCTGTATATTCAAACTTCCCTTTAAGCTGAAAGGCTTTTTGACCTTTTTTTACCCTGTTTTTTTCTTTCAGATGAATTCTCTAAGTTTTTTTAGCCTGAAAATGTCTTTATTTCACCTTCATTTTGAAGGATATTTTCCTTGCACGAATTGAGAAATGACACCAACTGCAAATCTAAAATCTCAGCAAACCCCAAACAGGATGAATTCAAAGAAAATCACACTAAGCATCTTATATCCAACTGCCAAAATCCAAAGATAAAAGAAAATCTGAAAAAGAAGCTAGAGAAAATGAAATATAACAATAATGAAGGATATCATCAGGAACAATGAAAGCCACAAGACAATAAAACATCACATTTTATGGAGAGAAAACAGATATCAAGTCAGAATATTATTTATTTTGCACTGAGAATGGGAGTTTCTGATCTTGTGGGTATAGTCTTTCTCTTGACTCTGTGTGCTGTTGTACAGGGGTCTGTTTAATTTGTAAAAATTCACTTAGTTGTACGCTTATGATTTTTATACTTTTCTAGAAGTATGTTATATTTAAATCAAAAAGTTTAATGAGCAAAATCATATCACAAAGATTTTTACCCCCAAAAAATCTTATTCAACCCTCCATAATATGTAAAGAATGCACAGAAATCAGAAAGAAAAAGAATTACAACACAATAAGGAAATGGGCAACAGCATTTTCAAATATTGGCAGATATCTCACAACAAAAGGAAATGGCAAATAAACATACAAAAAATAATCTCAACCTCATTAACAATAAGAAAAATGCAAAATAAAATTATACTGAGACATAATTTCTTAACTATCAATTTGGAACACAATCTATAAATTTGACAACATACTATATAGGCTCTGGAGAAAACTAGAAGACATACTTCACATTAGGCTCTGACAGAAAGGTACATCACACAAAGTAAACAGTAAATATTTTTTTAATTTTCTTTTTCTATTTATCAATATGGTCCATTACACTAATTGATTTTATTGTGTTGAACCACCCTTTCATATCTGGGATAAAACCCACTTGATGGTGGTATATAATTCTTTTAATGTGCCTTGGATTCTGTTTGCAAATATTGTGCTGAGGATTTATGCATCTATATTTATTAGAGATATTGGTCTGTAATTTTTCATTTTTTGTAGTGTATTTATCTGGTTTTGGTATTAGGGTGGTATTGACTTCATAGTCTTTATAAGATTCATGAATTGGATATATTTCTATCAAAAGGGACTATGGAATCTAAAATTCAATTCAGAGAATGGGTTTTTCACACAGCTGTCACTTAGCCCTCAAGGAAATGTTGATTCCATGGAAAAATAACTAATTCAATAAAAAGACTTAAAGTGCATTATGGTTGAATTTAACATATTCCTTGGAGACTGGAAATAGACTTAAGCATCTATTTATAAATAACAGCAAGAAAGTAATCTAGTGAAGAGATAGATGGAAATGAAAAAGTTATTCTGCAGGAAGGAGAACCAATGGTAGAATTACATAGAATTCACTTGCACTGTAAGCAGTTTATGATGCTTTTCATAGTTTCCCCTTGGCCTAAGCCCCCATCTCCGTGAGTTTTTTTTTTAATTCCAACTGAGATTGAATCCCAAGTTCAACATCTCCAGCAAGCTCCATCCTAAAGTTGCTACCTTCCCTGAGGAGTAAAAGACAAGGGACCTTAGGTGTTCCCCATTCTCTAAATATGGAATAAAAGATGAATAGAGGCAATATTGTGATGGAATTTAAACCTAAGCAACTTAAACCTAGGAGGAGTCACAGAGAGGGAACGATTTCCTTCCACATGGAAAAATGGAGTAATACCAGGCGGTAAGAAGAAGAGGACAGAACCTAGGGGGCACTTTTTTCAGAGGGCAAGAAACCTTAGTTGTGAAAGAAGGAGAGTTACTTTTATTCCTGGTAGTGGAGACAGGACATTTTGCTTGGAGACCATCATTTTGACCACCAAGGGCTTTTTTTAATGGAGACTGAAACTACAGACAACAGCACAGAGAGAGGGGCAAGCACAGTACATGAGCTAGAAATAACTTTATTGAGGAAAAAGGTGTTCATTTGAGTAAAACATAAAAGAATAGTGATATTAAAATATTTGAATAGTAATACTGAGTAAGATATTGAATGAGGTTTATTTTTAGTTTCAGGGATTGTTAATTTTGTGAAGTGCTAATTGAAAGAAGAAAGACACAATGCTTGGCAATTGTTCTAAAACATGAACTGACTTCTCACCCCAAACCAATGTAGAATTGGTGAGAAAGTTGCTTAGAGGAGGGGAAATAACTTAAATAATCAGCAGGATGAGCCCCAATATACCAAGATATCAGATTTCTGCATAAGTGTAACTTTTAATCTTGGAAGGGTTATGAGTGGAGCTAGGGGCACTCCAAGTCCATTTGAGCAATAGAAGAGTAGAGAAAGTTTCCTGACATGCACAGTGCCACAAACTTCTATTGAAGATTACAAAAAATGATATTTTGTACTATTGAAGAAAGAATGAGTAAAAACTTTTTGAATGATTTTAAGAGTTGTTTTGATGAAATAGGATGCAAAAATATTTTCTGAATACACCTGCCATTTATATGTACTACGGTGTTTCAAATCTGCCCCTATGTAATAAATGGCAAGCTTAATGGTCATTCTTTCCAGGAAACATCATTAAAATCAGAATGTTTCTTTCTTCTTTTTTCACCAAAAAGGAATAATGATTAATATTCTTTGAAGAGGTGGAAGTCACTGCTGGCCATGGACAAAATTTTGAATTAGATGTCCCTGGGCTTTGGTGATCTCCTACTCCTACTTTCCTAACTTTGCTTTCCTTCATGGAGCCTTCTCATGTCTGGAAGTTCTCCTACACTGTCCAAATGACCACCTATATGTGGAAGTTTCCATTCGCTGTAGTATGATCTCTGCTTTCCATAAAAAACCCTCTCAGAATTATATCAAACAAATTGCAATGTGAATGGTGAATGGTGCATACCTAGGAAGGAGCAGAATAAATTTTCACATGATAATGCACTAGCACAAAGAAATGAAAATTCCAAATTTTTCTTGCTTCTTGCTGCCTGTAAAATAATACTGCTTACTTGTCCTGTGGAAATTAATGACCACAAAAAAGTTGGTGACTAAACTAAAATACTTTTTGACAACATGGGAATATAACCACCACCACAAAAACAGCCAATTAGCATTTAAAGCTTTTATTTTATCCATTCTGTGCTAAGTATTTACATCAACTCATTTAACTTCTTTTATGTCCAAGGAAATAAAACAAATATTAATGAAATATATGCAGTCTCCACTAAGTAACTGCCTCTTTGAGTGATTTAATCATGTTCCTATGAGGGAATATTTAAAGTACAAAATCAGGTATATTGTATGGCGATGGAAACATTATAACAGGAACCCAATTAAAGACAACTTAATATAACCAGATTAATAGGATAAACAAACCAGAAATAGGATAAACAAACACTTCTCTTTGAAATGGTGCCTTTTTATTATATTTTTGTTAATTATAAAATGAACCTCTAGTCACTGAACAAAATTTGAAAAAGCAGATTAAAAAAATAATAAAAAACATTAATAATCTCAAACCAAGAGATAATTCCAATTATAATTTTGTTAGGTGTTTCCCATGCTTTTATATGTAATATTTATATAAATTTCAATAATACTTGGACATTATTTCATATTTCACATTATATATTGGGAAAAGCACCTTGAAAAAGCATTGCATATTTAAAATTATTCTTAATGATGGCATAGTAGTCTAGTTAATGAATAAACAAAATATATTCAACAAATCTGTATTTTGAAACATTATGATTAGTTTTTCTAATTTTTCAGTAATGCAAACATACCAGTACTGCATATCCTGGCATGTATTTTAATGCACATTTGATTATATATCCAGGATGCTTTATTGAGGAGAAATTGCCAGGTAAAATTATATGATTATTAGTATCATTTTAGTAGCATTCACTTTATGTTTTTTAATTCTTGGTGTTTAGATTTTTTTTGGTATGAATGAGTTCATTCATATTTATTAATATAGTAATATTTTGATATTCACTTTATGAACCTAATACTTTTATAGGAATTTTAAGTAATTGGATCTCAGCACAGTAATTATCTGTAAATTATGCTAAGAAGTTTCATTGTTTCCAACGCTTTATTTCTTAATTTCATTTTATTCTTTCATGTTGTTGACTGAAGAACCGGTTCATTGTTCTTTCCAGGGCACAATTCTGCTTTGTCTAAAGTGCTTTGTCATTTATAAGTTCAGACAAAAGAGTGACCTTGAATTCAGGCTTTCAGATATTTGGAGAAGACAGATTTTGTGCCTTTACCAGCTAATGTCTAATGTTATATATAATACGTGTTGCTAAGTGCATGTCTATTCACACACCACAGGTTTATGCCTGGCTCCTGGTGACATGTGCAAGCTGATTAAGAGTGCAGGGTTTCCTCTGAGGCAGGCAGCAGTGTGATGACCACATTGCCATTAATTACTATGCAATCATAGGAAAGCTATTCGACCTTTCTGAAACTCAGAGTCGTTGTCTATAACAAAGAAATGATTAGTGAATTTGTGAGGGTTAAATGTGATCCTACCAAAGTGCTTATAAAAGCCTTTCATGCATAGAATCGCTCCAAGGATGATCGCTGTTATTGTTGCATTTTCAATACTTATATTTGTGTGATGCATTGTACCTATATAGTTCAGAGTTTGACTAAAAGACCTCACTAGAATTATGTATTTGCTTTACACATGAGGAAAATAAAGCATACAGCTTGTGTGTGTGTGTGTGTCTATGTGTATGATTACATATTTGGTAAGTATCATATCCCTGTCTCCCATGAAGGAATTTGGTCAATTCATTGCAGCTTTTTCCACTTTCCCACTTAAAATCCATTGCATAGGCATATTTTTCCAGAAAACAGAAGATTATGATACTGAAGCTTTGTTTCAGAAAGTCCTATTTAATCAAATGGAGAAAATGGTGAGACCCAGCCTTGGAAAGCACAAACAAATTTTGTGATCCACGGTATTTGATATAAATATATATTATTGGGCAAAAATGTAAGCATGCCTTCCACATAAACAAAATAAGAAAAAATATTTGTGCTATTAGTCTTAACAATGTCATTAAATTAACTCTGACTGCATTGCATTGGATTTTTTGGAATTTTATCCATATTAACCTAATTATAGCCAGCAGAAAGGAGAAATATAATTTAACTTCTCTTACTGATAGTGCCTTTCATAGGTGGTAATTTCCATCTGCTATAATAGAAATGCATTAAAAAGTAGCAAGACAATGAATTAGATTGAAGGGAATAAAGTTAGAAAACATTCAGTAAATTAGAGATTTAATGAAGATCTAATGATATCTCATTTTTCCTCAATCTTATCAAATCCACCACCTTATTTTATAACAAATATATTCTAATGTCTCTTTACTTTCTTTATTGTGTAATACCTCTTTGCTTAGTAAAGTCCTATGGCTTTACTAAGGGAAAGCCTTGGATAAAATAGATTGTCAAAATACAGATACAGATACAGTTAGAAATACAGATACATAGTGCCCTTTTTCACAGTGAGGAAATAAAGGAAATAGGTTCATGGTTTAATTTGTTTCTACATCACTCATCCAGTTCCTCCAACGAACGCAGGTCCGTGAGCCAACTTAAGACCTAAGCACAGGATAACAAGGCTCCCAAATTTCCAACCTTGGTGTTTCCAGCAAGTAGCATCACAACAATGAGAAGATTCAACAACACCTTCCATCAGGCTGATGGCTTTGTTCTGGTGGGCTTCTCTGAATGGCCCAGACTAGAAATGGTACTTTCTGTGGTTATCTCCATCTTCTACATAATGATCCTGCTTGGAAATTCAGCTAACATTATCTTATCCCATCTTGATCCCAGACTCCACAACCCTATGTACTTCTTTCTGGCTCATCTCTCCTTTTTGGACCTCTGCTACACCAACTCCACTGTTCCTCAGATGTTGGTGAATATCTGGGGCCACAAGAGAAACATCAGCTACATGGGCTGCATAGCTCAACTTTTCATCTTTCTTGGTTTAGGATCTACTGAGTATGTACTGCTCTCAGTAATGTCCTTTGATCATTATATAGCTGTTTACCGGCCTCTCCGTTACACAGTTATCATGAATTCTCATCTATGTCAACAATTGGCAGAAGTGGCATGGATGGGAGGTTTCAGTAACTCCTTGGTGCAGACAGTATGACTTTCCTGTTACCTCATTGTGGTCGATACCAGGTAGAGAATTTCTTCTGCGAGGAGCCAGCTATGCTTCAATTACCATGTGTTGATACATGGGTCAATGAAGTGGAGATGTATGCAGCCGTGGTTGTCATAAAGATTATCCCAGTTGGATTAATTTTATTCTCTTACATCAACATTGGCAGAGCAGTACTAAGAAGCTAGTCTTCTTAGCATCACAAGAAGGCCTTCAACACATGTGGGTCTCCTCTGCTGATCTTGATTATTATTATTATTATAAGCCATCAGTGGTTATGCATATATAGCACCGAAGAGCAACTCAGCCAAATTGAAGGGCAAGCTTCTTGCACTCTTCTATGGACTTTTAATGCCAATGCCCAACCCGCTCATTTACACATTGAGAAATAAGAATGTCAAGGGAGCAGTAAAGAAGCTGCTGAAGAGAGAAAAACAGAAAGCCTGGAATGTGGCTTAGGAGAATGCAGCCCTCTCACCGTTAAAATCCCACCCTCCCATCTTTCACAATGCCTATTGCCAATTGTCATCATCCTCAATTATCCCCTCTCCCCCAGCCAAAATAACAGTAGCTGATTGTGGCTATTTTTACATGTATTTCACAAAAATTAACATATTGATCATTATTAATGAAACAGAGCTTTAAAAATAGGTAATGAATATTCATAGATTTTAGTAAATATTGCACTTTTTGTTAACATTACATTGTCTTTTCCAATGAAGTTTAAAAATTAAAAACCAAATATGATTTTTTATCACATAACACATTAAAATTGGTGGTAAGGAAATAATTCTGAGACTTGTTTAAAAAGCAGAATGATATCTCCTTGAAATGAGTAAGTTATGCCAAAAAATTAGCAGAAAGCATCCAGACATATCAAGAGATCATTTCATTTCTTCTTTACATATTCTATTTTTTTAAACACAGTTGTCCAAATGGTTATTGCATATCTAATCATATTTTAATCAATTTCTCTGTGGGACATCCTCAGGGAACCAAGTGTAGGCTGTGGTCAGTTGCACTGTCCTGGAGAAAAAGGGGTGCATGTAGAAATAGCTCTGTGCAATGTCTCTCTTGTTTGTTCACTTAACTAATCCTTATCTTTAACTCTATACCTCCTTCTACAGAAATGTTTCCTTATGGTTAGCCTATGAAGAACATGTGAATCTCTCAGTAAGAGCTTTTGATCTAAAAATATCTGTACTTCAATCAGTATCTTTTATTCTTGGTGCTCAATCATCTTTATCAGCATTTTAAGAGTTATTCTCAGCAGGCCAAATGGAAGAATAGCAATTTTACTCCAAAATGAAAGGGAAGAAATAACAAAGTTTTTAAGTTTCTTCCTGTATATTGCATAGATATCCCTCATATCTTGTTTTTAGAGACATTACTGTATAACGCTTGCTGGCAAAGTTCTATGGGCTTGACACAATTAAGAGCTTTATGCATATATTGTGCAAAAAGTCCCAATATTTAAAAGACCATTCCCACTTGCAATATGTCTAACTAAATTTTAATTACTTCTTTTCCTACCTTATTGTACAGATTATAGTGTTCATATTAGGAACAGAGGAGAAAAACTAGATTGGTCATTTTAGTAAATTTTTAGTAGAAAAATAGGAAAAAGTCCATCTTCAAATAATGTAATGCATTCAGCCATTTTATCAATGGTAACATATGCTTGCCCTTTCCAGATACATTTGGTCAGGGAATATATAGTATTTACCAACAAAGAGTGTAGAAAATGAATTGCTTGAAAATATGATCAAATGTCTACTGTCTTTTGAGCTGATGTTTATACAGTAGACTCTTCTTCCTCTCTCCCAATCTGCACATATTTTAATACTATAGAAATATAAACTCCCTTGCTTTGTTTATTTTATAATCTATACATATATATATATATTTATGCATGCATATTTCATTTCACAAAGATATACAGGAAATGCAATTAGATTTCAAATATCATAAACATCAAAGTTCTTCTAAGAGAACTTCAATATCTGTTTCTCCTCAAACATGGCCATATTTTACTGTTTGCTGTTTGGTAGAAGAGGTGGAGAGTAGATTTTGTGATCAACTCTAGGTTTTTCAAATACACTGACCTCTTCCGGAGTCTCTTTATTGGGATAAAAGTTGATGTTCAAGAGAAAGGAGTTGCTAGTTATCATTAGACTGAGTTAGTCAGATAAATTATTTTGCAGACAGAATTAAGGAGATAATATTTTTGGTTTCACTCCCTATTTGCAGACTTTATATTTAACTAGTACAAAAGAGGTGAGTGTGACAGTTTGAGATTATTTTATGAATTCCGAAAAGAGATTGCTTACGTTTGTGAAGTAATCCATTCGTGTGGATGTGAAACCCTTTCCCTGGACTACATCACTGAGACTTGACTTGGGTTGAGTCTCTGCCCTTTTTCTGGTCTGATATAAATGGAGACACAGAGACAGACACAGGAAAAGTGAGCTCTGCCATGTTTGATCCTGACAGGTGAGAGAAAGGACTCCAGTTTTGCCCATAGCTGATCTACAAGGAGAGAAGCCCCCAAGAGGCTCAAAGAGCTAAGGCCGAGGGAGAAATGGGTCATATGCCTAATAGCTTACAACTGAACTCAGGAACAAAGTGGAGCCACCGAGACTGAGAGAGGAGGCCCTGTAGGAGAAAAGCCTTATGCCAGGTTTGCCTACAGCTGCAGAGGGTGGAGACCTTGGCAGAGATTGGCAGCCATCTTGCTTCACCACGTGGCAACTGACTTGGGTGAGAAAGCACCTCTTATGGTTGCCTCTATTTGGACTTTGCACAGCTTTGGAACTGTGAGATTTTACCCCAAATAAATCCCCTTTGTAAAAGCCAAACCATTTCTGGTACTTTGCAATGGCAGCCCTTTGGCAAACTACATCAGTGAAGGGGTATTGGGCATTGTCTGTTCTCATTGACTGGGCATCTATTGTGACTTTTCAGTATATAAGAGGAACAGGATGTCAAATATTTTGAATCCTTGCACTATTTTTTGGCTCTATATGGTCACATATGGTAATGGAAACCCTAGGAAATTTTCGTTAAAAATATATGTTTTACTTCAAGATTGGTTTGGTTATCTCTGAACTTAATTGGTGATCTTGTCTTGTTTCCAATTTCAAGGATGATGGCTGTTGTAGGACTTTTATGTTACCCTTTATCAAATTAAAGAAGTTCCCTTCTGAAACTAGTATGCCATATTTTTATTTTAACATGAATAGATATCACATTTTATCAAAGGTTTTTCTGCAACTATTATAATGATCATATGATTTTCTGCTTATTTTGCTAATATAATATATTGATTGACTGTCATAAAACTATCTTGCATTCCTGGAATGAAATAAATTTGTCATTGTTTTCTTTTTGATATATTGCTAGATATAAAACGTTAATAATTTGCTTAGGAGGTTTGCATAATAGTCATGAGAGATGGGCCTGTAATTCAGAGGTAAGCACCACCATGTGGGACCCCGCACTCTGAGGGCCTTGGCCAGGCTGGGCCGACCTGGTCCTCATCACCACCTGCGTGATGAACGCGGCCAGGATGAGCGGGGAGGGGCAGTAAGACCGAGGATGCCATGAGGAGCCGGACCTCCCTGGCAGAGTGTCCACGCGGGCCAGCTCTATCACGGCGGGCACCTCGTGAAGGGGCGAATCCTCGGGCTCCAGAGGGGCAGCTGGAGGGCAGTGCCCGGGCCAGGGTTTGCCCACGAGGCTCCTGCGAGAGATGGCAGCGCTGTGGGTGCACAGCTGAGGCCTAGTGGGGGAGTCTGCACCCGGCAGCACAGCGGCGGAACCCTGACAGCCACGAGGAAGCGTTCGTGGCTCCCAGGGCCAGGGATGCGTTGAGTGGGAGGGCGCAGCCCAGAGGGGTGGAGGGTCCACGTCAGCTGGGGACAGCACTAGGGACAATGCTGGTGGTAAAGCAGAGGTTAAGGAGACATGGGTGAGAAAGTAACACATGGGCCTGTAAAGTAGGGGCTCCAGAAGAGGTGGGTGAGAAAGCAATGCATGGGCATGGGGACCAAGGGTCCAGGCAGGAGACCAGAATGATGGCTGTGTAGTCTGCCACGGTCAGGAGGTAGGAAGCTAATTGGAAACCATCATTACTTTCCCTAAAAAAAATTCCTCACTTTACAATTTTTTATCAATTATATACATCATCTCATAACTATCCAAGCTTTAAACTTGAATGTGATGATATTTGCATATGTTTCATGCATTTTAACCAATCTATCTTTTTATCATTTAATTTTCAAAAAAGACTTCATTTACATAATCCCAGACAGAAAAGCATTCTAAGGGGTCTTTTATCTTTCATTTTCTTGTCCTCATTTCCTTCTATACACCATCAGAATCATAAAAACAAGAATCCGATTAGAATATAGTTTTCATTTCTTAAATATGAAACTTACAAGCCTCAGCAATGAGTTTCATTTCTTAAATATGAAACTCACAAGCCTCAGTACTGAGTTCCAAGCTCTGTACAATTTCTGTTCCCCTTTCTGTTTTCAGAACTCTCACTCAATGTTTGTAATTTGTTCTAGCAAATTAATCCCTTTACTACACTTCTCACACCAAATCCTAACTTCTGGTTCAAAATCTTTGCCAAGCCTTTGTCTCCTCCTTGCTCCCACTGTTCCACTTCCTTTACCCTTAACAAATTCTACTCTCCTGTTAATAGTTATTTCTGGACCAACACCTTCCAGGAAGCGCTCCATCTACTTTCTACAAAACACTTCTCTTCTAACATCCAGCCCTACTTTGTTGGTAATTGCTTGTTATTTGCATAAGACCACTTGAGAAGACCATGTGACCTCACATGGAAAGTAAACTCCAGTACATCCACAGAAAGAAAAAGGCAAAATTTTGTCCAGTTCATTGGCTTGAGAGAAAAATAACTGTCTTATTTGAGGAGATCAGATTTATTTTAAATGACTTCAGAAAATAGAATATTCACAAATGGGCAGAATCGACAGGCAGCTGGAGTAAAGTTTAGCATTAAAACTTTTTTTTTTAATTACATGAGACCTGGTTAATTGTTAAGGGTGGTAGCATAAAGTTAAATGTGAAAAGATTCTGAACTCTTGTGTCTAAGGCTACTCCCAGGAAGAAATTAGCAAGTAATTTTCATCAGAATGGATCAAGTGCTGTCTTAGCAGTGATAGAGCTATGGAAAAAGTGGAGGGATTTCTGGAGAGGAGACATGGAATGTAGATTGTGTTAACTGGGTGGACCATCAGGGAAGCAAATTTCAAGCCCCCATGGGAAAAGGAGTCTAATGAAAAGGAAATAAGTGTAAGCAAGGCAAGCCCTAAAAGGAGCAAGTAGTTTGATTTAACTGTGACCTGGGTCCATTTGGGTAAGTGGTGGGATCTAAGGTTCCAGAGAGTCAGTGAGCTGATCCATAGATATTCATGAATCACATGAACAAGTTTGAACTTTAACTTGTAGGCAATGGTAATGTCCATTTAGTAAAGAAAACTTTGGTGGAGAAACGATGGCAGAGGAGAATATTGACGGTAAAGAGATAAATTGCAATATGGAGTTATCTCAGTAAGACAGCACAACTTCTCATCATCCATGCATCAGTGTGTGCATTTGTACTTAAGAGCCCTCGCAATCTAAACTGGTCAGCATAGACTCAGGTTTTAATTCTTGGCCCTGTACTACTTATTAGAGTATTGAATGATTAATTTCTGCTTTCCTTAACTAAAGTGTATGCTCCATGTAGCGAGATTTAAGGTATTTTGTTCATTGCTATACCCCAGCACCTAAGACGGTAACTGTCAAATACTCTTTCACAATAAATACTTGTTGGGTGAAAGTGGAAAAAGAAAGAAATGCCAATGACATATAAATGGACATATATGATAGCTATGGGAAACATTTATTTGGTAGTACTTGAAAAGATTATTAAAGGAAGAGAGTATTGAGGGTGCATATCCAGGCCATTTCTGCTGATCATTGCTTCCTACAGCAGAATTCTAGCTGCTGTGCTGGTCACCCCCTCACCTGAAGGCTGCCATAAAGCTCTTTCCACCTGTTCCTCCCACCTGCTGGTAGTGAAGCTCTTCTATGGCTCAGGGTCCATCACCTACCTGAGGCCCAAGGACAGCCTTTCTCCAGGAATGGACAAACTCCTTGTCCTCTTCTATACAGGGGTGACATCAATGCTTAACCCCTTCATCTACAGTTTATGGAAGAAGGAAGTCAAGGCAGCCCTCCAGAGAATACTGGACAGGAAAAGAGCTTTGAGCCATGGATAGGCACTTGAGGATCATGCAAATCTCATGCAACTTAACCCAAGGGCAGACAAAGAAATAACTCAAAAAGTGTGTATTCCTCAACCTGTTGTAAGGAGTTTCTTTTACAAAAGTGATTGTAATTTTGGAACCACCTCTGTTCTCAGAGCCAGATTTCTGATTGCCAAATTCTGGAAGGAGGTTGGCTGCTGAAAGTATTTTACAAGGTGAGCCCAACACTAGACAGCTTTGCCAAAATATTTAAGTACATATTCAGAGTATAAATTTCCAGGTTCTATGTCAGAAGCCTGGAAATTTCTCACTCAACATTATCTCAGTTATATTTTAGCTTCTTGGTCACTCATTTGAGTTCTGCCTTTTTCCCACATGTATCTGTCCCACGTGCCTTTAATTCCCTTATTACTGTATGAAGTGCATTATTTCCTCCTTAAAAAAATGCTATAATAATTTACTTCAAGTTTACTGATTGGTACACAATATGGAGTGGAAAATTTATTTTTGTGACTTGCACATATCATAAAAATATGTAAACATGCAGAAAAAAAAAGAGCCAGAACTTAAATTCAGAGGTACTTGTTACAGAATATTAAAAGTAAAATATGGGAAATATTTATCTGAGTTCCGTGTGTGGAAATGTTTTAAAAAGAAAGAAATAATGTAAAATTCAGGATGGAAGGAGAAAGCTAAACTAAAATAATTACATAAATCATTTTCAGGATTGTTATATAATTTAAAAAATATTACAAATATGCACATGAATCCTGACCCAATATATTTGAGATTGTCCATAGATTTTACCTTAAGAGGAACATCCTGTAGCTCCAGGTACCAATTAAGGCATTACCTTGGATTTGAGTATCTGGTTCTCAGGGAGGTGCTCATTCAGCACTTGACTGGGAGGGTTATTAAGGAGTAACACCTCAGCTGTAATATGACAAAGAGTGGAGAACTCTGACTTCTGCCATGTTTTAACTGAAGATTATCCCCAAATGAAGTGATCTGATCTTCTCCAAGATATGATATATTTAGTCCAAACACCTCTATCAGGGGATACTATTGATGCTCAGTGATGTCCCAGGGGTGTGCTTTGCACATCAATATTTTATCACAGATGGTATAGCTCATTCAGTTAAATATAATACTTTACTGTTTTAATTTACATATGCACATAGAAATTAACAATGGAAACAACTTAAATATGGAAATATAATTGACTAATTTATTATGTTACATGTATCAGTGGGAATTATATGCATGCAGTAGAGGAGTTTATTTATAAGTATGTTTATTAATCTAGAAGGACATGAATAAATTATTGAAATATTAATGTATGTTAGAGAAGTTTGTAGAGCATTGCTCATTTTGTTTTTCAAATAACTTTATAAATAATTTTCATAGGATCCAAATGAAACCTTAGTAGTTTCTCTAGGTAGTCATATTAACAGTGATTTTTTTTCTTACCTCAGTTTCGTAGGTTTCTTCAGTAAAATGTAGCTCATGTATAATAAAAATAGTTAAAATATTTAATTGTGGGCATTTTTAATTAAATATAAATAAAACTTATAGACTATATAAAAGTAAAAATTCACCTTTAATTCACTTTTATGCACACACCCCAGCAATAACCAATAGAAATATTTAATTTATTTTATGTTAGCTATTTTCTTCCTGTTACCCAAAAAAACCATTTGTCATTATAGCTTGTGTTATGAAAATATAGTTTTCAAAAAAATTGAACATTAAAGGATAAAAGGCCAGTAATGGAAAAACTAATGAAATTTTAATTAGGTCTAATTAGAATTAGGACAGTAATTCTGATTATTAAATAATTAAATATTAGTTCATTTAATAATATTGTACCATTATTAGTCATCCAAAGGGGTGGTGATGCTAAATACCAGAAATCTGTTGGCTTTTCTAAAGAGTTTTTGTTGGGGATAGAAGCTTACAATTACCAGGCCATAAAGTGTTAGTTACTTCCTTTACCAAAGTCTGTTGCCATGTGTTGTAGCAAGATGGCTACTGACATCTGCAAGGGTTCAGGCTTCCTCTTCCCCTTAAGGCTCAGTGGTCCCAGTTTCTTCCAATATCAGCTGTATACTGTCATAATTCTCGTCTATCTCCTGGGGAACATTTCTCTCTGAGCTCAGCTGCTCTGCTTTCTCCACAAGGCTAGCTCTAAACTCTCAGGCAAATGGATCCTCTCTCTTCCCAGGCCCTCTGCAATGTCTAATGGACCCCTCTCTCTTTCCTCATGTATCTGCTTCTCCATGTATTTACTTCCTTAGCCTCCAGCATTAAAACTCCCACTGTTTCCTCTGCCTTGTCATTTTTCTGTGAGTCCCCACCAAACAGAGGGGCAGGAACTCAATGTCTTACTGATGTGGCCCAATCAAATCACTAGTCATAATTTAACCAGGTAAAAGTGAAACATCTGAATTCAATACAACCTAAGGGTATCACTAACCCAGAGGAACAGAACAGTTTACAGGCATAATCATTATTTCTTTTTGGAATTCTTCAATAATCAAACTTCCACACTC
>JAQZBX010011147.1:14849-43307 GCA_029593785.1 Cabassous unicinctus | reverse complement strand
AAAAAAAAAAAAAAAAAATAGGTTCGACACAGAGCAGAAAGCAGAATGGCCTGAGACAGGAAGGATAGGAGGGGCGTGAAGGAGAGGCAGACCCACAGATTTGATAAGAAAGAACTACTCAGGATCGGCAGAAACTAAGAACAGAAGCCAGGGCCCTGCACAACTTCACCCTCACTCTCCCAAATTAGCTGCGTTGGATGCGTTTTCAAGGCTGTGTGAAGAGATCTGGGACAAGAAGCAGAAAGGCTGGTATAGGAAGACTGGGTAGGGGTTATGAAACTGCTCAAAGGAGAAGCAAAGAAGGCACGGGTGGGAAACCCAAAGAAGAGAAACTGGAAAAGGAGCAGAGAACAGGGCTGAGGAAGACAGGTGCACAGGTCCTTCTGGAGGGTTATGGTGGGTCAGTCAACGGCGACGGCTTCCTCCTACGGGCTGAGCTTCTGGGAGTTCAGAGCCACAAAGCACCAGGAGCTTTGTTTTCTCCCCAGGAATGGGGAGATGGTGGCTATAAAAGTTTCGGTCTGCAAGAGCTTAAAAAGAACCAAGACAATGTTGCAGACAAAATGTAATGCACTAGATAAAATCACACTTGGAAATAAATGGCGTTTGTTGTTGCATCTGCAAGGGGAATGATACTGAACTTTTTGAGGGGGCTGATAGCCAGGGCTTTCATTTCTTGATTAAAGATAATAAAACCATAAAGGGGGGATACAAGATGGTGGTATAGGGAATGGCAGGCTACATATTTTTAATTTTTAAAAATATATTTTTATTACAGAAGTTGTGAACTTACAAAACAATCACGTACAGGTATATAATTCCCATACAACACCCTTTCACCAACACACCACACCATGGTGGAACCATTTGTTACAGATTATAAGATAATATCATCAGACTATTGGCAGGCTATACTCTTGTTCTAGAAACTGTGGGAAGGTAGGCAGGCTTTTCGGGCTTAGGAAAGCTGGGATGTCACGAGGGCGATAGGAGAGGCTGGCTAGAGAAGGAGGGGTCCCAGCTGGGCACCGGGGAAAAGGGGAGCCGCCCAGCCTGCCCCTGGAGAAGAATGGAGCACACCAGCCGGCCCAGGAAGAGAGGAAAACCACCCAGCCAGTCCTGATGGAGGGGGAGCCACGCAGCTAGGTCTAGGGGAGATGGGAGCTCCTAAGGTGTGATCCCACAGGCGGACCTGTGCCCAGCCTGCTTAGGGTAGGGGGTAGCCGGGAAAGCCACAGGGAGAGCTGAGGGAACTTAGCTGGAAGATTTTTTTTTTCTTCCTATTTCCTTTTATTTCTCCCCTTCATCCAGGTACTGGCAGCAAGGCTGGCAGTGGAGTGATTGACTGGCAGGTATAAGCAGCTGGAAAGAAACAGACTAGTGAGTCACTGGCAGCCCGAGAGGCAGGCCTGTTTCACCACCACCCCTCCTGCCCCCTGCCTGTCTCTCTCTTCACCCAGATATCTGCAGGGAAGGGGGCTGTAGGGTGATCAACTGGCTCAAACAGACAGCCTGAGAGGAGAAGCCTAGTGGTCCTGATTGCTTGGGAGGGAGACCCAGATTTATGTTTCCTTTTGTTTTGTGTTTCCTTTTGTTTTGTGCTTTCTTTTTTTCTTTCACCTTTCCATTTCTCTTGTCTTTTATTTTTTCCCTTTTTTTCTTTCTTCCTCACTTATCTTTTATTTATTATTTTACCCTCTTTTTATTCTTCTTTCCTTCCTCTTTTTCTTTTTTTCTTTCCTTTTCCCCCTCTTCTTTTCTTTCTTCCTTTCTGCCTTTCTTTTTTTCTTTCTTTCTTATCGTCTCACTTATCTGGCCTTTCATTTTTTTCCTGTTTCTTTTCTTAACCTTTTTAAACTTTTATTCCTGTTGACTATTTTTCCCTCTTATTTACTTTTTTTGTCTCTTTTTTGTTCTTTTTCCTTCCTTCTTTTTTAACTTTTTATTTTTTCTCTTCTTTCTTTCCTTTTTTGTGGATCTAATAATTTTTTTCTGTTGAACACAGGCAACTACAAGGATATAGAATAAGTGGAACCAAGTGATAAAGAGGACTCCTAACACAAAACCAAACAAAAATACAACCCCAGACTAGAAAGAGAAACTATCAAATTGAATAAGCCTATTAAGATAAACAGATGCTTGGACAACAGCAAAAAATTACAAGCCAAACTAAGAAACAGGAAGTCATGGCCCAGTCTAATGAATAAACTGAAAGCAGGAGGAGATAACTAATCAAGGATGTTCCAACAAATATCCTTAATCAGCCCAATGAAATGAAGGAAGAGATAAAGGATATAAAGACACTGGGGGAACATATAGAAGAAATTGTAAACATACATGAAAAGATAACAGATCTTAGAGTGACAAAAGACATAATGCAAGAAATTAAAAATACACTAGAAGCAAATAACAGGTGATTTGAATAGGTAAAGGAAAGAATTATCGATATCAAAGATAGGACATCCAAATTTACACAGACAGAACAGATAGACAAGAAAATGGAAAAAATTCAGCGGGGACTCAGGAAATTGAATGAAAATACAAAATCCACAAGCATACACATTATGGGCCTCCCAGAGAGAGAAGAGAAGGTAAACGGGGCAGAAGGACTGTTTGAGGAAATAATAGACAAAAACTTCTCAACTCTTACAAGGGACATGGGTATACATGTCCAGGAAGCACGCACAGTATACTACAAGCATAATAAATCCTAACAGACCTACCCCAAGACATATACTTATCAGACTGTCAAAAGCTCAAGACAAAAAGACAGAATCCTGAAAGCAGCAAGGGAAAAGAGATCCATCACAGATAAGGGAAGCTTGATAAGAATAAGTGCTGATATCTCATCTGAAATCATGGAAGTGAGAAGGCAGTGGTATGACAAACTTAAGGTGCTGAAAGAAAAGAAATGCCAGTCAAGAATTCTGTATCCAGCAAAATTGTCATTCAAAAATGAGGGAGAGTTCAAAATATTCACAGATACACAGAAATTGAGAGAATTTGTCAAGAAGAGTCCTGCCCTTCAAGAAATACTAAAAGTAGTTCTGCAGGTTGAAAGGAAAAAAACAGGAGAGAGAGGGTTGAGGAAAGTGTAGAAAGGAAGATTATTGGTAAGAGTATCTAAAAGGATAAAAAAATAAAATAAAGTATGACATATATAAGCCTAAAGAAAAAATGGCTATAGTAAGTACTACCTTTACAGTAATAACACTGAATGTTAATGGATTAAACTCTCCAATCAAAACACAAAGACTGGCAAAATGGATAGGTAAATATGATCCATCTATATGCTGCCTACAAGAAACTCACTTTAGACCAGGGACACAAAAAGGTTGCAAATGAAAGGTTGGAAAATGATTTTACATACAAACAGTAACCAAAAAAGGGCAGGAATAGCTATACCAATATCAGACAAAATAGACTTTAAATGCAAAACTGTTGTAAGACAAAGGAGGCCACTATATATTTAAAAAGGGGTACTCTACCTAGAAGAAAGGTCATAAATATTTATGCACCTAACCAGGGAGCCCCAAAATACTTGAAGCAAATACTGGGAATACTAAGGGGAGAAACAGACACCTCTACAATCATAGTTAGGGACTTCAATACACCATTATCACCATTAGAAAATCCTGACAGAGGCTCGATAATGAAACAGAGACTTTGAATAATATGTTAGAGGAACTACAGCTAATGGATTTATACAGAACATTATACCCAAAAGCAGCAGGATACATATTCTTGCGTGTTCATGGATCATTGTCCAGGACAGACCACATACTAGGTCACAGAACAAGTATCAATGAATTTAGAAAGACTTAAGTTATACAAATCACTTTCTCTGACCACAACGGAATGAAAGCTAGACTCAAAGAACAGAGAACTGGAATAGGCACAAATATATGAAAGTTAAACAACACACTCTTAAACCACCAGTGGGTCAAGGAGTAAGTTGCCAGAGAAATCAGTTAACTACCTCAAAGTGAACGAAAATGTGAACACAACATATCAAAATTTATCAGATGCAGCTGACTCAGTGCTGAGAGGGAAATTTATAGCCCTAAATGCCTACATTAAAAAAGAAGACTAAAATCAAAGATCTAACTGCATACCTGGAAGAACTAGAAAAAGAACAACAAATTAATCCCAAATCAAGCTGAAGGAAGGAAATAATAAAATTAGAGAAGAATTAAATGAAACTAAGAATTAAAAAAACACTGAAAAGAATTAACAAAACCCAAAGCTGGTTCTTTGAGAAGACTGATAAAACTGAAAAACCCTTAGCCAGACAAACAAAGAAAAAGAGAGAAGATGCAAATAACTAAAATCAGAAATGAGAGAACAGATATCATCACTTACCCCCATAAAATAGAGAGTATCATAAGAGGTTACTTTGAAAAATTGTGTGCCAACAAGACGGACAATTTAGATAAAATAGATGAATTTCTACAAACACACAAGTAATCTACACTGATGAAAGTAGAAACAGGAGAACTCAACAGACCAATCACAAGTAGTGAGCTTGAATCAGTCATCAACAACCTCCTGTAGCAGTTTGATAATGTTTATGAATTCCAAAAATAGATATTGGATTATGTTTATAAACTGATCTGTTCCTCTGGGTGTATTAGATTGTATTAAATTCAGAGGTATCACTTTACTTGATTAAATAATGATTAAGGCTTTGATTGGGCCGCATCAGGAAAAAAAAAATCACATGATCATCTCTATCAATGCAGAAAAGACATTCGACCAGATATAGCATCCTTTTTTGATAAAAACACTTCAAAAGATAGGAATAGAAGGAAACTTCCTCAACATGATTAAGGTCATATATGAAAAACCCACAGCTAACATCATACTCAATGGTGAAAGGCTAAAGGCTTTCCCTCTAAGATCTGGAACAAGACAAGGATGCCGGCTGTCACTGCTCTTATTTAACATTGTATTAGAAGTACTTGCTTGAGCACTTAGGCAAGACAAAGAAATAAAAGACATCCAAATTGGAAAGGAAGAAGTAAAACTTTCACTATGTGCAGATGGCATGATCCTACATGTAGAAAGTCCCAAAAAATCTACAACAAAGCTTCTAGAACTGATAAACAAGTTCAGTAAAGTGGTGGGATATAAGATCAACATGTAGCGTTTCTGTACACTAATAGTGCAATCTGAGGAGGAAATCAAGAAAAAATTCCATTTACAATAGCAAACAAAAGAATCAAATATCTAGGAGTAAAATTAACTAAGGATGTAAAGGACGTGTACACAGAAAATTAAACAACATTGCTAAAGGAAATCAAAGAAGACCTAAATAAATAGAAGAAGATCCCATATTCATGGACTGGAAGACTAAATATCTGGGCAGAATCTATGATAAGGTGGATGGGAAAGGTTTGGTAGTGGACAGGGGTGATGGTGATACAGTGATGTGAACGGGGTCGACCTTGACCAAAGGGAAAAACATTAAATACAAAAGAGTTTTTATGGTTAAGAGATTTCAAAGTGAGTCAGGAGGTCATTCCCGAGGTTACACTTAATCATATCTCAGGAGTATCTCATTGACTGCCACAGTAAACAAAGCCTCAAACAGGGGTACTCTTGAGGGCTTTAGAGACATCCGGACACTTCAGGCAAGGCATAAAACCCCATGAAATCAGTACCTCACCAGTGGCCTTACTTTGGGGAATATGATAACCTGTTTCCCCAACATAACAGTTAGACTTATTTATAATTTCCCTACACATGATTCTTCTACCCCTTTTATTTGAATCTATAATTACCACTATATATATTAAATATATGTCCTAGAGACTTACGTCTTCAGTCTGTTCATATGCTGGTTGAGCGCTGAATCTCAGCAGAGTTGTGGCCAACACCTACTCTCCAGTTCATCAGACTCTCCCAGGGCAACTAACAAAATGATGATGATGGACAACCTCCATCCCAAAAAGCAAAGAGTATCCACAACTACAAGCAAAACAGTTTGTAGCAGTTTGACATTGTTTATGAATTCCAAAAACAGTTATTAGATTATATTTATAAACTGGTCTGTCAGAGGAATCTTTTTTAATTGATTAAATTATGATTAGGACTTTGATTGGGCCAAGTCAGTAGGACGTTGAGTCCCCGCCCCTTGGTGGGTGGGGACTCACAGATAAAAGACATGGCAAAGGACAGAGCTGGAGCCTGGGAAGTGAACACAGAGAAGAAAAACACAGAAATAGAGATGGCTCTTAGACAAGGCAGAAGCCCCGTGGAGAGAGCAGAGCCATTTGCCTCATAGTCTACAGCTGGCCTGTGGAGACAGGCAAAGCCTAGAGAGCCTCATAGTCTACAGCTGACATTGTGGAGAAACCAGAGGGGCTGAGCCCAGATAGAAACAAGCCCCAGAAGAGAGGAACCCAGGAAGCCTGAACTCTTGGCAGATGTCAGCAGTCTTCTTGCTCCAACATGTGGCAACAAATTTGGTGAGGGAAGTAACTTATGCTTTATGGCCTAGTAACTGTAAGTGTCTACCCCAAATAAATACCCTTTATAAAAGCCAACAGATTTCTGGTATTTTGCATCAGCACCACTTTGGCTGACTAATACACAGTTTCTTCCATCTGCCCCAAAAGATCTAAGCCCCCTCTTAATCTGAAGCAGAGCTGGCATCACCATCCCCAAATCCTCAAGAATGAGGAATGAACAAACATAAGGGGGGGAATGCAACCATGGACCAAAGTAGACTTATTATTATTTAGTAACAGAAAAACTTGTAACACTGCTATAAAGATAGTGGTTAACAAAGGTTCTGAATGGAGGGGGAGGAGGAGAGAAGAATAGGTGGAACATAGGGCATTTTAGGACATTGGAATTGTTCTGCAGGATATTACAATGACAGATACAGGCCATTATAAAATTGTACTGTGCAAAGTGTAAACCGTAATGTAAACTATAGAGCATGGTTAGTCACAATAGTTCAATATTTGTTCTTCAATTTTAAGAAATGTACCACAGTAATGTAAGATGTTATTAATAGGGGAAAGTGTGAGAGGGGAAGGGGGTGATATAAAGGAACACACTATATTTTAGAGTAACTTTTTTCTAATCTAAAACTTCTTTAAAAGTAGTTAAAAAATGACTTACACATGGAAAAAAAAACAAAAACAGAGAAAAATAGTCGCCTCAGTTGCAATATAAAATGCTGACCCTTGTAATAGTTTGCTGTGTCCTATTGCCACATAGGTAATACTGGATTTCAAATTGTGGTCCGTGAAATTTTATGAGATACAATGGGGTGACAAAGCAACAAAAGAAAAGGTCCCTTGTCAGTGCCACCAGGATGTGTACTGGCAAAAACGAGCAAACGCGGGAGCCATGGGGGAGGGGTTGGGGGGGCGGGAGTGACAGACCATCCAACACTCACCATTTTACACTGTCAACTCTCTGTGACTAGAGATGCTGGTCAAACCTACTCTAAAATTCAACAGCCCTGAAAAAGGAGAGGCTGCCATGGGCCTCTGGGAAGAGGAGGCCTTTGAGAACAGCTCTCCCACCTCTCCACTTTCTCGGGGGTTAGGGGGTGGGATTCAGGCCTGGGGGGGGGAAGGATTTACCAAAAGACACAGATACAGTTCCAAAGCCCAGGTCTGCTGTCTCCTGATCCAGTGCCCCATCCTAGTTTTTACTCAGTCAGCATATTCCATGGGGACCCATGCACCAAGGAAGACTAAAGTCCCCTGCCTTTATTCTAAGACAGATACTTGGGAGGAGGCAGCAATGCTCCTGTAGGTTGTCACCCATGGCCTGGCAACTCCAGGCTGATGGGTGTAAAAGCACAGGTGATGTGGAACAGGGCCACCGAGCTGAACAAGTCAGCCCCCAAGAAGGACCTGCCTCTCCCATCTCCATGCCCCACATCTTTGATCTTACAATAACTAAGGACAGCTTGGACCTCACTGTGGGCTCAGAGGACAAGATGCCTGACGTACCCCTCCACACGCACACGGGGCCATGGTGGACAGGGTCAGTCTATGGCAGTGGTTCTCAAAGTCCGGTCCCCAGACCAACAGCATCAGCATCACCCAGGAGCTTGTTCAGAAATGCAAAACCTTGGCCCCATCTAGACCGACTGTATCAGAAACCCCAGGGTGGGGCCCAGCAATCTGAGCTGTAGCACTGGAGAACTGCAATGCACACTAAAACCTGAGAACTCCTGGTCTCTGGCATTTAGCACTTTTTCCGCCATTTACTGTAGGTACTAGGTTTACCCTAATTGGTGGCTTCACATTATGTGACATTAGGGAACAGGGTTGGCTTTAAAATAAATTATTTCAAATTAATTAAGCATCTATAGCATGGGTGACCTGACCATTAAGTAAAGTTTAGAAATGTAAATCTGCCTTGCTTTTTGAACACTAGCCAAATCTTGTTTTTATCTTTGACAAAGGCAATTGTTTGAACTAAAATTAATACCATTTTCTCAAGAAATGCCTTTAGAAAGCAGCTCCTCCCTGCTGGCCCAGATCAACTACCCACACTATTATAGCAATAATGTTTCCTTCCAGAAAAAGTTCCAGATCTGAACATAGAGACATGGACGAATGAGTCACCCAACTAACACAAACAGAAAATATACTACTTGAAGCTAAAAGCATGATTTCTCAATGCGTGTTACTGAACCATCCGCAGAGAAGCAGCTGGCTTGTTTACAGCACGGTTTCCTACGTGTCCACTGCGGGAGGCCCCTCTCCAGCCCTCGCATCAGCCAATGAGGATACTCCCACAACCGCAGCCATACACTGCTGAGAAAGGCATGCTCAGGATCTTGAGGCCCTTCTGCTTCGCAGTTTCTACTGAGAGGGGTGAAAAGAATGCTAGAGAGGAAATCAACATCCTCACCCATCCAATCTCCCCTGACCACAGCAGGGCCTGTTATGAAGGTCAAAATGAGACCTGCAAAGGTCAAGTGGCTGCATTACGGAGTGGTAATTTTCAAACGATACTTGGTGAAGCTCTGTGGGTTCTAAAAGCCCAGGCAGGGGACCTGGGGAATGGTGGGAATGGAACAAATGTGGTTCTGAACTAACACCCCAACCCATCCCACTTCAGCGATGCAGGTCTGATTTAATCTGTTTTACAGGACCTCTTTAAGTTTTCCTTAGCAAAAAATGAGTTCAGTCAGTAGCTAAGAGAAAAGTTTGGAAAGGACTGATGCAGGCTTTAATATGATCAAAAGGAATAGGATGGCCTTGAATTGAGTCTTGATAGATTGGCATATTTAGATTTGGGGGTTGGGGGGAGGGAAACCTGGGGCCCCCAAAGAGGGATCTGTTTGAGCAAAGGGACCAACTATTCTTGCTCAGAGCTGTCCTTCCTTCTAAGTCATAGCACTTGCGATCTATGTCATTAATGTGGCAACTGACCCATGCTGCCTTGTGGCATCTTTCATATTTTTTGTACTTTAAGTCAGGCCTGCTTCACCTGGTCTATTGTTGTTCCCACTCTCTCACCCAGCCTGCTTCCTTGTGAATACCGGACAACACGTACCAAACCCCAGGAAGCAGGTTTCAAATGCTATTTCCAACCTGATTGTTCCAGTGCACCAACTGGGCAGACACTTACAAATATGTGCTTCCATGTCCCCCGATTATCATGGAGTGGAATGGCAGTACCTGATTTATAAACCCAAATCCCAATTAAAATCGCTCAAACATCCACATAAGAAGATGAAGGAAGAAAAAGACAACAACCCACAGATGCAAGACATGAGAAAAACACAGCCTTTCAATATAAAATGGACAAAATAGCTCAGGGGGAAAAAAGCATTAAGGCTCTGTGAAAGAACCAAGAGTTAAGATAGAGTTTCAGCCACACAGACATTTATAATATAGATGGGTAGGTTTAAATTTGTGTATTTAATGTACTTAATATTCACTAAACTTGGGAGGGGAAAGGACCATTATATTCTGGTAAAGTTACAACCCAACATTCATTAAGATTTATTCCACAAAGCAGCACTGCAACAATAAAAGACACGATAAACCAGCCAGGCACTTTCCCTCTGCAGCTACAGCTCTCCACTGGATCCTTGAACTCAGCTACATCATACCCAGCATTTCTCCATCCTCGTTTCTCCCTTGGTATTTGCCATCTGTCTCCCTTACTTCACTTTATATGTTCTTTTATCCATCATTAAATCCACATTAGCCCAATACCTAGGACATGCACTGTGCACTCAGTGTATGGGCATATTAAATAATAGTGCATCTATTTCATTGTGCTGTGGGCAGGGACTGTATCTTGTATGGAAAGTTTGGACCTTCGTTAAAAACGGTATTAGTGTATCTTGATGACATGACGGTAAAGACTATGTTCTGGAAAGAACCATCTCGAGAGGCAGGAGGAATAAATAACTCCTGTAGCCACCTAGGTCTGCAAGATGGGAGCCTGGATCAAGAGGCAGTTGTGAACAGAAACAAAGGGGTGGGTAGAGACACACCATGAGAGGAGAGAGATCAGAGCCTCCTGCACGGCTTCTCATCTTGAGGGACTGGTAAAATGACGTAAAAATGGTAGAACTAGTTTTCAAGAAGAGGACCTTGGTTTTTCCCCCTTTGGCCTGGAAAGGATTTTTAGGTATGTTGACTGGTTTTGTTTTGTTTTTTTCCTAATAAAAGTAGTATTTTAATTCACTGCAGAGAATCTTGAAATACTTTAAAAATACAAAGGAGGAAAAAAAAAAAAAAAAAGTTACCTATAGTCCCATCTCCCGAAGATAAGTGTTCTTAACATCTTCATATATTTTCCTTGGGTCTTTTCTTGCATGTTCACTGTACATACAAATGTAACTTCTGTTCTACCTTCTGGATTGTTGTTAGCATTGCATCTGGTGTATCGCCTTGTCCGCTGCCCTCTTAAAACACCACGATGGGGTGCAGAGCCTGAAGTGCCCGAGACATCCATGTGGGAGCAAGGCTCAGGGAGCAGAATCGTGACCAGTTCTCTCAGAAAGGCACCAGGGTGGTATGTGCACATTTAGGACTCATCTCCTGGAGAGACGGCATTTGAAAGTATTCAGATAGAAATGATTAAAGATGAGCAGGGTCACATCAGCCCTGCAATTCTCAAAGAACAGCTGGTGAGACATTTGGTAGGAATGGACTGGAGAGGGGAAGAAAGTGGGAGGAAAGAGAGAACAGGAAGCAGAGGTCATCAGAAGGGGCTCAGGAAGAGGGACCAAGAATGCAATGTGGGACCTAGGGAAAAAATCCGATGGAGAAAGAGCGGAAGGGTCCCGAAGGCATCTCACCCTTTCAAAATATACAGGTGATTATCAGAGGCAGCCAGGCAACCTTGACGGGGTTTTTCTTTGCACAAAATGAGAGCTCTGTGATTTGTGGCTGACAAGAGATTAACTGCTGAAAGCTCTAGTTATAAACTTGACTGCCCTCTACCCTCCCTGCTGCCTCTCATGCATCTGTGACTAAAAAAATCTAACCCCACCCATCCCATTACACAATGCTTATCTGGGTATGATCTAAGGTTGAAATCCATGAAAGGAAGCCCATGACTTGAAAGTTAGCAAATAACTTCTGTGCTTTACAGGGGAGAGGGGACGGGGAAGTCCACACTATGAAACAACAAGTTTAAAATAGTGAACCCAATTCTTACCCCAGCTTAACACAATGCTCACTGGGTTACATGTGGAAATGTGACCTTTCCACCTGGAAAACCCCGAGCCTCACTGCTTTCCTTTTAAGGGCCCATATCCTGGAAAAATCAACTGGGGAGTAGCATTCTTTTTAGATATCCATGACTGTTAGGCAGTTTGGAAACCTGGGTTTTAGCTGTGTGATTCTGGTTAAATTTGGGTTTTGAGGTTCTCATGCAGAAAATGGAAACAAACTAAATGACCATTGAGACTGCTTCCATCCCTTAATAGTTGGTATCCTCATATTCACTTAAAATCCCAATATATTTCAAACACAAATGTAATCTGTGTTAGGCGTTAAAGTGGACACAGCAAGCTTTAATGTTCTCTGAAGAGTCAATGTGGTAAGCAAATTTTTTATACACTACCACAGCTTGCCCAAAAAAGCTCATTAAAGAAGTTACATTTCCTTTTGGACATCTCCAGTGACTATAATTGAATATGGCAAGTTCTGGCACACTGAATGTCCACCCAGGGTAATTAACAATTGAGAGTGGTTACATAGGACCAATTAGATACTCACCTACAGGATCTGAAAAAAGAGGGAGGTAGAAGAAACTGACTGCTTTGATTGCATAAACAAAGTAATTAGGTAGAGAACTATGTATTTGTCACTCCAAAGCAGGGATCCTCTTCGAAACACTGGGGCCCAACAAAGAAAAGCAAGTACCACACACTCAGACACTTCAAAGTTGCACCTTAAATTGTGAGGAGAAAATTATTCTTCCTGAGCGTGTTAACTGTGTGCTTAGATGACCAGGTTCTACCTCATAGGCCTTGGCAGCCTCAGGTTCCAGAAAGCTGCTCTGGGTGTAGCCTTTCGCCTGGGCTGACATTAAAGAGTGAAATATCTATGACTAATTTTTTTTTAACAGTGAATCCTGGTCTTTTGTCTCTCCCCACCACGAAAGTTTTGAAGAGAAGGCCTTGCCAGTGCCTTGTCAGCACTCTTGACCTCTGAATTTGGGGTATGGGGCTGTTAGAGAGGCAGGGCCTGTCTCCATAGGTGCGCCCTGGGGAGGAGCAGGAAGATCAAACCACCACCTAAGGAACCAGGTTTCCTTTGGCTGTGACTTCAGGAGATCGCATACACTCTGTCAGAAAGCTGAAGTAACTGTGCACAGTATAAGCAAATTGCCCAAAAGGCCCAGAGAGGTTCTTTTTGGCAACGTGACTGCCCACCAAATGCCGCAGGGTCCCTGAGTGTCCAAGAACATCCTCTCACTTATCCATAAAAGTCCAGTGCTGTTAAAAGTGGAGGTCGTGGGGGCGGGATTAAAGAATGGCTGCCATTTGTGGAATGGCGTGAGAACATGGCTCACTTTATTTTTATTTCCTTCAAACCCTATCAGGAATAAATAGACTCCCTGTGCTCCTTCTTATGTAACAATTATAATAGCTCCCATTTATTGAGTGCTTCCCCATTGCCCCAACATCCTTAACTCTGTACGGTGGGTTCTATGCCCAGGCCCGTGTTACAGCAGAAGACGTGGTAACACAGAGAGGTTAAGCAAAGTCTCTTAGTCAAACAGTTCGAAAGTGGGAGAGCCAGGATTTAAGCTCAGGCCAGTCTGATTTAAATATCCATTCTCTTAACCAGAACATACAACATCACATCTCCAGGCAATTGTACCCTTCTGAAATTATACTGACCCTTTTCCCCTCAGGTGGCCAGAAGCCACTGGAAGAAATGTTCCTTACAATAAAAGTTATTAACTAGTATGGAGTTTCACTTTATTTTGCCTCATGACACACCAAGAAAACAAAGAACTATGGGCTGGAATAAGGCAAAGGGAAAAAACTCACAGGGCCTATTTTTCAAATTCCAGCAGCTCAGAAAAGGTAGGTGTGCAAGGAAAGAGTCTTGATGTAAATGAAGATCTGAGAGTCTAGGATATCCTTCCAGAGATCACACCAATTAACATTCCCAACTCTGTTCCTCTGCCACACGGTCTCCCTAGGTCAATGGTGTATTCCAAGGGCTTGCAGTTTTGCCTTATTTAGGCCCAAATTCTCATTCATTATATATTCATTCAATATATATCCTCAATCATAGAACAAGACAGTGACTGCTATATCCCCATTTTACAAAGGGAGAAACTGAGACCCAAAGACCCAGAGGTGGGAAACAGGAATGGCACCCGGCAAGCCAGACCCACAGACTCCAGACTCCTAACCAGGCTGCCCTGTGGTGCTCACACTGGGTGCCGACCCAGAATCGATTCCTAAATGTAATGAACAGAGACCCTGTGAGCACAATGGTCTTCCATCCTCCACCTTCTCATCTGTAAAACCAGGCATTGGGTTAATAATCCTTTTTCCTTGTAAAAGGAAAAGCTCCAAATAATATAAGTTATTAACAGTATCAAATAGAACTTACTGAGCTCCACAGACGCAGGGTATAATGACAGCAGTTAGGCGAACAAAAGAGCCTTTTCCCCCTGCCATCCAAAATTCTATAGTCTCAGACAAAATTCAATACAGACATACATGTCAAAGACTGTAGCGACAGAGCTGTACCATTTCTGAAAGAATGAAGGAGCAAAAGGATGATGATGAAGCCATTTCTGACCTACAGTGGGTAAGACATTACAGATCACAGCCAAGGAGCTGTGAGACGCTGAGGCGGTGGACTAGAGTTTACTTCAATACTAGGTGGCCAGAGAAGGCAAAAGGCAAAAAGCCTTGTGTTGGGAGGCGTCCAGGCAGCCGTGACCTAGGTCATTATATCACTAAAAATAATCGCTAGAAACAATAAAACATTGTATTCGGGAACCTTAAAAAGACTTCAACCATGGAGTTAAACGCCAACAAACTACTTAATTTAGATTAGAACACACCAAATCTATCACAATTTCAAAAAAGTTTTCTCCCAAATGTATGGGAAGAGTAATCGCAGCTATGAGATAAAGAACAAAAGTCTTCATGGGCTTTTATCTTTTTAATGTGGCTTACTTTTAAAAAAAATCAATTCCCAAACTAGCCTCTGAAACTATAAACTCCTGAGCTATAACATACCAGAGAAACTTGGAACCTCAATGAGCATTAAACGTTGTGCTCCCTGACCCGAGGACTGCTCCCCTGCGGCAGGGTGGGGAGGGCAGAGAAGGTGGCGGGTGGGAACAGGGCATCTACGACGGGCAGGGCTTCACTGCTGACAGGGCTCAGGGAAACGGCACTGGGCAGGAGAGCCCAGAACAAGAAAAACTCTCAAATGGAAGATCGTGTGTCTAACCTGCAGGCCTGATTTCTGCAAATCAAGGCTGTCACTCTCTCAACTCAAATTACTAGTCACGCCAAATTTAGCAATTCCATAGAAGAGAAAACATTGTCCAACTTATCAAGTGTACTTCAATTCCAAAGAAAGAGAAGTGATTTTATAATCGGATCCATTTCTACTAAATCTGAATACTTGCTAGCATTACGATCCATGATGGAAATGGTCCATAAGATTAAATACACTTCAAATTTTTCTTACTATTAAAATATTGCTACATTACAAAATTGAAAAACAGAAATGGGAAAAAAAATCACCTATTACCACACCTTCTCAACTTTTGTGTAAGATCAAGTATGTTGCTTTTGTATTTTTTTCAATCATGCTATTTTTTACATAGTATAATGTGAGTAGTTATAAATACTTTTACAATAAAAACACTAATGTTTTTCCAAGTAACATATTCCTTTATTCAATAGAAATCAAGTGCCATCTATGAGATAGACATACACCGGGTGCTAGGAATACAAAACAGTGTCCCCTCCTCATCAAGCTTGATTAGGTGTCAGAATTGCACCCCAAACATTTTCAATGGCTTGGCTGGGCGTGAGTGGATGCGGGCGTGTGAAGCTTCCCGGAGGCCAGCTCACGGCACACCACGTGTCTAAGGTGAATGGTGTGAGTTCTGCATCAGCTCCTTCAAGGGTGCCCTGACCACCTCTGGCTGCCAAGCCACATGACAACTATTCTGCTCTAGGAAACCCTACTTCTTATTGCTGGGTAAATATATTAATCAAACTTCCTTCCCAGCAGAGGGATCTTTGGTGGAGGTCACCCAGCCAGAATCTGACACTACTTACCACACACAATTTCACTGACTTCTGGATAACCATTAACTGTTAAAAGTTAGTGGCCCCCAGTTACATCGGGAAGCAAAATAATAAGAATACCCTGACTTTGGTGTCTGAAGCCTATGCCCTCTCCTTGCCGGGCTGTGTTTTATCTGGAATAAAACACAGATTGGCAGTCAGTTTAGTGGTGCCTCTGAAGCCAAGAAGTGATACAGGTGTATGGTTGGAGTGACTGTGGATAGTGATGAGAAGCTGGGAAAGCTGGCGAGTAGAATGAAGAGGAAAGAAGAAAAATTACAGGACCTCAAAGAGAGGGACTAGAGAGGCTTCCTTGTTCCTGACAACTTCCTAGTTCCCAGCTCGAACCCTTATTCTTGATTTTTAAAAGCTTGAGTCATTTTCTGTCTTGCAACTAAAGGATCACTAAGAGAAGCTTACACTCATGTTTCCTGAGCATTCCCTGTGTACCTCCTACATGCACGGGGTATTTGGGGATAGTTAAAAAGCTGAAAACAACTTCCTTCCAAGGAAGTGGAAACTAGTTGAAGAGGCAAGAACAGAAAATAATTAGGGAAAATGGGCTGGTGATAATTATGCAGAGTAATGGAAAGAGAAGTGAATGCAGACATGACAAGCAAGATTCTGGTCCACTCTACCACTGCCTGCCTATATGACCATGGGCAAGTTCCCTTCCCTCCCTGAGCCTCAGTTTCCCCATCTATAAAAATAAGGAATTTAGAAAAGATAACTTTCAAGGTCCCATTTGTTTTTAGGATTCCTTGAAAGTAGTGGGTTTAATACCTACTACTACTAACCCATAACTATTTTTAGGAGCCATGTAGATTGTAGACTATCTTGGCACTGCCTGTAGTTTACTATAGTTGTTAGGAGACAACACAACACAAATACCGTGAGGTGCCATGGTTCTCAGCAATGGGGTCAGGGAAAAGGGAGACCTCAAAGAGTTCACCATCTGGAGCAGCATGTCCAAGAGAACTTTCCATGACGAGGGAAATGCTCCAGAGCTACGCCCTCCAATCTGGCAGCCACTAGCCACGTGGGGGGCTTTTGAGCACTTGAGATGAGGCTAGTATGAGGAAGTAAATTCTTAATTTTATTTAATTGTAACTAATTTAAATTTTAAATAACCACACATGGCTAGTGACTACTGGATTGGACAGCACAGATCTAGAGTTTGAGATAACCTCACAAAGTAAGAAGCTCTCTAACAGGCAAATGCAAAGCCCTAAGGAACATAAGGAATGGGGAGATTGACTCTGCCTGAGAAAAAGAAATCTGAGGTTAAGGATAAGGAAAGGTTTGTCAGTGTTAAGGCATCGTATTGGGTCAGGTATAGAAAGAGGGAAATGAATAAGAGGAGCTTTCCGGGCAAAAGAAACAATATGTAAAATCATGGCTACATGAAGAAATGGCACGCTCAGAGAGGTAGAGCATTCCTCACAGCAGTGTTGCAGTCCCTTTGGTTGCCTACCCCATTTCGCTTCTCCCCTTCATCCTTACTAACAAAATGCTAACTTTGTATAGGGTGGGAATGTGCTCAGCCAAAAATCAACATTTCCCAGCCTTCCTTGTAGCTACGCGTGGCCCAGTGACATGGTTCCAGCTTGTGAGAGACAAGTGGAAATCCACTAGGGGTTCCTGGAACACTTTTTCTCTGCTTGAAACTGGAGGGGAGGTTGAGGCAGAGCAGCCATCTTGTGATCATGAGGCATCCAAGAGGATGAAAGAGAAAAAAAGGAGCCTAGCACAAAGATATCAACACAATGCCACTAAACCAGCCTTGCTCTCACATAATAAAAAATTGTCCAGACTTTTTGTTATGTGAGAAAATGAAATGCCTATTTGATTATTTCTGGTAAATACGGTCAGATGCCAACTCTAAATGATATCAAATTTGGAAACTGAAAGTGCTAAAAATTGTGGAACTGGCAGAGCGGAGTTGGAGTAGAAAATTGGACAATGTGAGGTAAGGAAGAAGCAACCACGGGTGAATGGAAATCTGGTGACAGTGCTGGGAAGACATCTGGTCCAGCTGTAGTGTTTGGGACAACGGAAGAAAACGTTCAGAATATGTGGGGCATGTTGGCTTCTCTGAGGGAGAACAAAGAACCCAGACATACTTGCCAGCAGGATGGGAAGCAACGCTACTCTGCCAAAGGGATTTCCCATGACATCCAACTGAAGTTAATCAAGAGCCCCACAATTTGAAGCCTTCCAGGGTTGAAAAGTCAAACTACTTCCATACACCCAAACAAGCCTCGGCAAGAGAAAGGCTGGTGCCGGTAGTGAAAAGAAAAACTTGCCCTCAGTCACTTTCTGGGGGAGATGCTACTGCAAAATCCAATTCCAAAATCCAGACCAGCTGAGGTGAGACCTATAACCTCCCATCACCAGAACTATCCTTAATTGAAACTTCGCAAGCTAAAGCACCTGGACAGGAAATGAACCACAATACTTCAACTTTCTGTAGAAAACCTATTTTCTCAAGGATAAAATTCATAGTTTGTTACTACAAATCACTTTCAGAATTATGTAAGATCATAATTTTCATGGTACTACTTTGATAAATGATCTTTAAAATCTTGTTAGAATTCATTGAGCAAATATTTATATGAAAATGATAAATTTATTTGGAAAAATTCTATTTAGAAAGTAGTTTAATGCATCCCTTGGCTTTATCTTAGGACGTTACAAAACCCAAGTGTGTTGAGGGTGGTAGCTGCAGCAGCCAGCTCATGGGTGGGGGTAAGACACAGACAGCTCTGCAACTTCCAGGAGATGAACATTCTTCCATTTAAATAAACAAAATTAGTAGAAACATGTAACAAGGAAGATTCAAATTTTGTTTAAAATATCGGAATTACAAATAATACTCAAAATTTTGTGCTTTATTAGCAAGAGTTAACATTTAATTCTAGAATAACTTCCAATATAAGAATCATTCTGTCACTCTAACACAGCCTATGACTACACAAATACTAATTTAAGCAAGCAAGCCAGTCAAAACTCTTAATAATTTATTCCTGAAACAGTCAATGGCTTATTGCTGTGATTAAGAAATTGCATTAAGAGTTAAATGGACTTGATTTGAATCCTAGTGACGTGAACTAGAGCTCACCTCTCCAGGCTCACCTCTTAAATGGGCAGTAGTTTCTTACCTCTTGGAGTTGACCGAGAATTATCATTTCACTAAGCAAAAGTACAAATACTAAATGCTTAATACATAAAGATATTTACAATGGCTGTTATTATTATTTGATTAGTTTAACAGCAAAAAAAAATAGCATTTGTTGGCTGTTTCACAATTTGCCACAGGTCACATTTCTAAATTTCAATTTGTTGTGTATATAACTAACAACCCCTCAGGGTTTTTTTGGCCAGAGTTTACATCAGAATAGGATGTCCCTTGCCTATTAGCCCCTGCAGCTTGAGAAATTGCAAGCTCCTCAAAGTGTTCCCAAATCTGCAGCATCAGCATTACCTGAGAACTTGTTAGAAATGCCAATTCTTGGGCTTTATCCAGGAGAATTCCATCTCCAAAATCAGAAACTTAGGGGGTTTCTGAGGCCCAGCAATCTGTATTTCAACAAATCCTTTAGGGGAATCAGGGACATAGCTGGTTTGGGAACAGTCAAAAGAAATCTAACCCCAGGCAAATGCCACTAATCCAGGGGTTCTGAACCTTTTTTTGTCCCACAGACCCCTGGGCCAGTCAGGTGAAAACCAAGGATCCCTTCTCAGAATGTATTGGCAGATAGTTTTATGACACTCAACATTGGAGGTCAGGGAAAAGAAAGAGAATAAGTTGATTCTTTTAAATTCAAGCTCATGGACCCCTTGGGGGCCCGTGGACCCCTGGTTAAGAACCCCTGCACTAATCTGTGGTGCTTCAGGTTGCCTCCCAGGGGTTGGGGAGAGCCGTGGGAGCCATGCAAGGCTCTTCGCTGAGGGAGACTCCCAGTCCCTTGCTTTCTGCAGATGAGGTGTCCCCCAGCCTTCCTACCACTTATGAGGGCAACACCAGAATCTGGGGCACCCTCCCTCTCAGCATGGGACAGGGGGCAGGAGGCAAACAAGGCTGGTCTGCAAGGGAGTGTGGGGACTAGGCTAACTGGTTAGAATCGTAGGCAATAACTCAAAGCCTCCCAAGAATGAGATTCCGCATCAGTTCACAATTAAAAACCTTTCTAGCATGCTTCCATGCAAAAACATACATGTGAATGTTCAAAGTGGCATGATTCATATTAGCCAAAAGGTGGAAACAACCCAATGTCCATCAACTGATGAATAGATAACTAAAATGTGGTATTATCCCTACAATAGACTACCATTCAGCCATATAAAAGAATGAACTACTGATCCATGCTATAATGTAGGTGAAAACATCATGTTAAGTGAAAGAAGCCATTCATAAAGGACCCACATATTGTCGGATTCCATTTATGAGAATTGTCCAGAATAGGCAAATCTATAGAGGCAGCAAGTAGATTAATAGTTGTCTAGGGCTGGCAGGGGAGGGTGTTAGGATAGAATGGGGAATGACAACTATGGGTTTCTTTCTGGAGAGAGAAAAATATTGTAGTGATGGTTGCACAACCCTGTGATATGCTGAAAAAACAATGAAGTGTATACTTTACACGGGTGAATTGCATAGTACATGAATTTTATCATTATAGCTCTTAAAAAGGAAAAACAACAACAATAACTCTTGCCAAGGAATCCCTCCTCAGAGCTCATCTAACCGTCCCTAGCTGGGTTGTCTCATTTACTTAAGCATGTTGTAGAGTATGCAATGCACAATTTTGAGTGTAAGTAAAGATCAGCACCCCTGAGAGTGAATGCCTCCTTAAATTTTGAACACTAGATGTCTGCTGTGTCACCCTAGTCCAGGCTCTGATTTTAAGGCTGCTTTGTGTTCTGATATGTCTACAGATTTTGTCAGCAAAAGCTGACAAAACTGCAAAAAGCAATAGACAAATTCACTGGTATGGGTATAGACTTCAACATTCCTCTGTCAGTAACTGACAGATCCAGCAGATAGAAAATCAGTAAGGATACTCTCAAACTCAACAGCACCAATCAACTGGATCTAATCAGCAGTAATATAATACTTCACACTATAATGGCAGAATACACATTCTTTTCAAGCTCACATGGAATATTCACCAAGACAGATCATATCCTGGGCTACAAAATACCACTTAACACATTTAAAAGAATAGAAATCATACAATGTATGCTCTTAGATCACAATGGAATAAAACTAGAAATCAATAACAGAAAGACAGCTAGAAAATCCCCAAATATTTGGAGATTAAACAACACACTTTTAAATAACCCATGAGTCAAAGAAGTAGTCTCAAGAGAAATTAAAATTTGTTTTGAACTAAATGAAAATGGAAATACAACTTAACAAAATTTGTGAGATGTAGCAAAGGTGGTACTTAGAGGCAAATTTATAGCATCAAATGCACATATTAGAAAAGAAGATTTAAAATTAACAAGCTGAGCTCCCACCTTGAGAGTAGAAAGAGAAGAGAAGAGAAAGTTAATCCAGAGTAAACAAACGAAATAAAAATTAGAGCAGAAATCAATGGAATTGAAAACATGAAAATAGAGGTAAAAAAAAAAAATCAATGAACCCAAAAGCTGATTCTTTGAAAAGATCAATAAAATTGATAAACCAGGCTAAACAAGAAAAAAAGCGAGAAGCTACAAATTACTAATATTAGATATGAAAGAAGGAACATCACTACTGATCCCATGGATAATAAAAGCATAATAAAGGAATATTATGAACAACTCTATGCCCACAAATTTGAAACTTAGATGAAATGGACAAATTCCTTGAGAAACACAATCTACCAAAACTTACACAAGAAGAAATAATCTAAACAGGACTATATATCTATTCAAGAAATTGAGTAAACAATTAATAACTTTCCAAAACAGAAAGCACTGGGTCCAGATGGTTTCACTTGTGAATTCTACCAGACACTTAAAGGAGAAATGATATCCATCTCTAAAACATTGTCCAGAAAATAGAAGCAGAGGGAACACATCCTAAGACGGCAAACAAGATAAGGATGCCCCCTCTCATCCCTTCTATTCAACATCATACTGGAAGTCCCAGCTGACGCAATAAGACAAGAAAAGGAAATAAAAGGAATACATATTGGGAAGGAAGAAATAAACTGAACTTTGTTTGCAGATGATGTGATAGTCTATGTATAAAACTCAAAGAATTGACAAAAAAAACTCCTGAAACTAATAAACAATTACAGCCAGGTTGCAGGATTCAAGTTAATATACAAAAGTCAATTGCTTTTCTATGTACCAGCAATGAACAATTGAAATTTGAAATAAAAAACATACCACCAGGGAGCGGATGTAGCTCAAATGGTAGAGTACCTGCTTCCCATGTGTGAGGTCCTAGGTTAGATCCTCACTACTTCCTAAAAACAAAGCGAACAAACAAAAAAACTAACTCTCACTGGAGAACAAATGTAGCTCAGTGGTTGAGTGCCTGCTTCCCATGTACGAGGTCCTGGGTTTAATCCCCGGTACTGCCTTAAAAAAAAAAAACCACCACGACCAATTATGTTAGCAGCCCCCACCCACCCAAATTAAATAGGAATAAACCTAACAAAATATATATACAAGATCTACATGAAAAAAAAAAAACAACCATAAAACTCTGATGAAAGAAATCAAATAAGATCTAAATAAATGGAGTGATATTCCATGTTCATGGATAGAAAGACTCATTATTAAGATGCCAATTCTTCCCAAATTGATAGACTCAATGCTATCCCAATCAAAATCCCAACAAGTTATTCTGTGGAAAGTGACAAATTGATTGTAAAGTTGAAATGGAAGGGCAAAATTCAATGGCTCCCTTGTACCTAAGATTAAAGTTCAAAGTTGAGAATTCAAGATCTTCCACTTTAGACTTTATCCTGTTGGCAAACTGGAGTACACTGTGTAGTTACACTGGCCCTAATGAGGAATTCCCTGCCAGCAAAATGCTGTAAGCATTTTAATGGGTCACACAATATCATATTAGTCAGGCAGGGATTCAAACCCAGGCTGTCTGACTCCAGTGCTCAAGCCCTCAGCCCTCTGCTCCCACAGTCTTCCTACCAAGAAGGATGAGATGTCGTCTTTGTATTACCAACATTTGGCTCCAGCCACTGCTCAAAGGAATCATTTAAGGACTGACTGTTATATGCCAGTAGTTAACTAGGAAAAGCTCAATCAATTCTAACTTACAATTGTTAACATGAACAAAAACAGCAAGCCATGGTAAAATCTTGCCATAAACCGTGGCTTTCCTGACTTCTGTAATATGTCAATAAGGAAAATAAAAGAAAATATATCTAGTAGCTTCAAACGACAGAAATCCATGAACAAAGATTCTTGGCTTGCAATATTTTATCTTGAATCTAGTCTTTATTCACCAAGGAGAAGAGAAGTTATACGGAAAGTAAATTAAGAACACTCTTACAAAGCCGTGTCTCTCAGCAATCAGACATAAATTGTTCTTGTTTTGCCTACTCCCTAAAGCCCTGTAGAAAAAGGGAAACATCTATTTATTAGTAGTTCCCTCCTTAAATAAGTTGCAAAAGAGCGAGAAAGATAAATACCATAAAAAAAACAAGAATCAAAACAAAAATTATTAAAAAAAAAAAAAAAAGTAAGAACGCTTTTCTTTCTGAGATTAAGACACAGAGAACAACACTGCCACCAAGTGGTAAGAGTTTCTCAAGTCATCCTGTGACATCTGAAACAGTGGTCTCAATCCCAGCAACAGTCAGAATGCTTTGGGGGAGTTAAAAAAAAGAAAAAAGAAAAAAAAATTCCATCCCTAACCCAGTGAAGCACAGTAGAGGGAGACAGGTCCACTTTGTGTTTTTAAAACTCTCCCCCGTGATCTTGCTCGACACACAGAAAGTTGAGAATCACTGATCAAAACAGAAGGGTATGGTTCAGATACAGATATTATTATGATTCTTACGTTTTCCAGTAAAGTTTTACTTGTAATTATTACATTTACATTATCCAATAAAATTTCCTAATGTTATATAGATTCTTGAAAATTTGGCTATGTACAACACAAATTAACCATATTCATAAACAGTTTCTACATTTTTCACAATAATGTAAAATAGTTGTTAAAAAGATTCAGATTAGATTCCTAGTTTTACTATTACTGTAAATATCTAATATTTAATTCAACAGACTCAACTTTACCATAAATTAAGCATATTGACACAGCTATACTCAACACAAAAAAAACCTTTGAACTTCAGTTTCACTAGACTAGTTGTTTATACAAAGGTTTCAAATCAATAAATCACTCCTATCTACATGAGACTAAATTTTCTTTCAGAAAACCTTTTTGTTGTTGTTGTTTTACCAGAGATGTAAAATCTGAAAGCTTCTATTGTTGATATAATCTGTAAATGTACCGTATAACCGGAAATGCTTAAATAAAAGGTATCAGACAGACTAAATATTGTTCCCTGACACAGAGGTAAATAAAAGTATTTTTCCCCATTCCAAAGTCAGGGAGTTGCCCAAAAAGGTATTTAACAACAAAGAATTATCTTTGGTATAAGAAGGAAAAATTGTGGAGTGTTTTCACTACCAAATATCTAATCAGAAATTCATTTTCAGCATTTTTTGAAGACCTGACAATTAGGTTAGAGCCCACGGCTAAGAAAAATACCTGCACATTTTCTGCGCCCTCAGTGCTACACAACAGAAAAAGCTTTCCTGGAATATAAAGCAGCAGGGAAGAGGCAAGGTGCCCAAATTCTGTTTGGTTTCATTTGGCACATTACCAAATTTTTCTTTAAACCCACCACATGTTTTTTATCATTGCATTTCCTCTACCAGACTATCGCTTAGTTTCTTCAGGCAGTACAACTCTTCACATATAATCGGTCCTCAAAAAATAATGCTGATGACCCAGATTTTTTGGGGGGGCTGAGATACTTGGGCAACTTCTTTCGGTCTATCTACAGAGATGCTCAACAACCTAATGGAAAGAGTCCTAGATTACGATGAGAAGATCTGGGTTGGATTTAATCATGGCCACTTCCCCAAAGCCCTTGCTACTCAAAAGTATGGTCCCTGGACTAGCACTGGGGAGCTCGTTAGAGGCATAAAACCTCAGGATGCACCGAGACCTACTGACTCAGAATCTGCCTTTTAACAAGATCCCCGGGAGACTGCTATGCACAAGAAAGTTTGTGAAGGGCTGTGCTAAACCTTGACCTGGCATGAGCTACTTAACCCACAAGTGTCCTCACTGATTGATCCGAGGGATGAGAGTACCTCTACCTGCTTGACCTTCTGTATGGTAGGGACTGTTTGTTTTTTTAACCTTCCTTTCCTAAGGTAGAGCCCCAAAGTGAGAATGCTGAGTAAACGAGAAAGGGCTGCGGTACTGACAGGAGCAGCAGCATCCTCTTCTCAGAGGAGCAGCCGTGCCTGCTCCCAGCTGCGCCCTCCGCATGCAGTGGTAAACACACCCAAGCTTCAGCAGCTTCGCCAGGTTGCAGATTTAACTGGGCGCACTCCACCCCACCCTCTATCGAGTTTATAGCTTAGCAAGTATCATCCCATAATATACTCAGCATCTCACAAACATTTTGCCCAAAGAATCTGTAATACAAAGAAGAGAGAACGTACTTCCCTAGGGGCTTTGGGGTAACAGTACTAAGTGGTCACCACAAGCAAAGCCTCTCTGAAGCCTCTGAAGCCTTCTTGCTTTAAATTTAAACAACCATGCAGCTCTGAGCACTCTATTTTATTATACATCTTTGTTTATTTTTAAAATGTTAGTCTTACCAAGTCTTCAAGTCACTGCTGTATACCTGCCCTACTGTCTGAGAAGCAGAGACTGCCCCCTCTGAGGTTCAGAATTAAAGCCACCCCTCCTCGACTTGGCTAACTCAAAGCTGGAATTCTTACAAGACACCCACTGGTCTCTGCTGAATTAGAACAAAACATAACAAACAAACAAAAAAACCAGCCCGGGATTTTGGGGATGTCTACCCATGTCCTACTAGACATACGAGTAAATTTCTAAATACAAATTAATTTCTTACCTACCTCAGGTAGGTTTCCAAATGCAAAACTCAGAATATTCATTATTTCATATGGATTTTGTGTATAGAAATAGTCACATATCTCTTGAGTAAATGGTAGGTTATTTTTTTAAAAAACAATACTTAATCAGTCTAATCTCTCCACCTCTGTCCAAACTACCTGACTTTGTATTTTTCTTTCTTTTTATACTATATTTACTCTGATCCTTACTCCTTACTCACTAACACCCTTCTCTCCAAATTTTATACCATCTATAAAAATCAGAACCCAAAAATTACAGAAAATTCTACCTCTCTGACTTTCCTTAATAACTTATCACTATGCAAACACCATGGTTTTTAAATTACAGGTGGTTTGTTTTATAAGTATTTTCAAAGTGGGACAGAATGGATGAGACAGTAGCATTATCCCTGCTTCACTTTCCCCCCTTGAAGTAAGGTTATGAGATTTACTGTCTAATTAAAGTTTGCACTGTCAGAATGTGAATGCAAAATAGTCACAAATAAAGCATTTTGAGCATCTGAGACAGATTCTAAAAGGCACTGTTAATGAGTATTTCTCACAAGCACCCTTTTAGGAGACATGAGCTCACCTGGCCCCCAGATACTGCAGCTGCTCATCTGACCACCAAGGCAAGGCCAAGAGAGATCTCACACCACCTCCAAGCAGTGCACACTCTGGCCAAAGCAGGGTCCTCTGGGGACCTAAACAGAGGACCTGGAGGTCTCCCAGCTGGAGGGGAATATACTGGAAGGCTCTGGCATCACCACGCCCTGAGGATGGGGAGTAAGAGTGGCAGAGCACTAAGATGCCTGATTTTGGAGAAGAAAATTCAAAGAAAGATATTAAGAAATCAATCTCCCTCCCCTCTACACTTCAGTCCCAATGCTCACAGGGAGGGAGCGACTGACTGAAGGTAAGTTCATACACTAAAATGCTCAGAATCATGTTTCCTCTTTATGCCGGCACCTGTGGCCAACACGAAGGCCAGTGGGTAGACCAAGAACACATGCCCAATGCAGAGGCCAACAAGCGGATGTTCTGTGGGAAGGCGTTCCGTACCAAGAAGCACAGACACTGTTCCTCACCCAGCGGGTCAAGCTGTGCCTCTCAGGTGCCAGCCCAGGGCCTGCGTAACGCCCAGAAAGTGAGCTCCGGAGCATACCCACAAGCTGTCTCCTAACAGCCCTGTGGTTTGGAGAAAGTGATTTTAGCTGCCCCAAGCCTCCACTTCTTCATCTGTAAAACCGACATGATAAAAATGCTGACCTTCATAAGGTTGACTGGGAGTTAAAGAAAATAATTCATGTGAAGGACTGAGCATGGTGCCTGCCAATTATTAAGAGCATGCTAACTGCTTATTATTATCATCATACCAATTAAGAGTCTTAAACGCTTTTATTCTCTCTTCTCTTTTTTGTGTGAACACAGACTACCTAGAATACAATCCAGAAATTCAAACAGCATTTAATTCTAGAAGAGAACAGAAAAGACTTGTGCCTAGGGAGAAATGGGAGGCATGAGGAGGGGTTTAAAAAACCACTAATGAACAAATATTAAGTTTGCAAGAATCTGAGCAATTTACTTGCCTTCCTTTTCAAAAGTCATGAGGCCTGTGTGAGCTAGAAGAAACCAATGATAAAGATAATGAATAAGTATATTTTAGGGTATGCTGCAAGAAGATAAATGCTATGGGGGAAAAAATCAGGAATAGGAGTATGGTGGGGAGGGTGCAATTTGAAATACAGTGGCCAGGGAGGCCTCATTGAAAAGGTGATTTTAAACACAGATCTCCAGGATATGAGGGGGCTAGGCCTGGGGATATCTCCCCCCCCGGGGGGGGGGCATTCCAGGCAGTGGGAACAGCCAGCACAAAGGCCCTCGGGGGAGCATGTGTGGGGAGTTTCCAGCTGGTATGGCCTGAGCAAGGAGCACCAGGAGCCTCTGTTCAAGAACAAAGGTGCTTGACCAGCATTGATCTTTGCCGAGCGCTTGACAGCGTCTCTCAGGACACCTTCCTGCATGAGACAGTAGAAAACCCAATAGAAGCCAACTTATTACAGATTATTACGGACTAGGAACAGACCACAGCTGTATCAGTAGTGTCTGTTCAGGACTTTTTATCAAATACTTAGATAGAGGCACAAAGAGCATGCTTGGCAATTTTACACAGAATTGAAAAACTTCCACCAGAACCAAGATTCAAAATGACCCTAACAGGATTGGCCAAAACTAAATGCTGTCACACCTAACAGGTATAAATTGTATGATTCCTACCTGCATTTGAGAAAAAATTTTAAAGCTTTTTTTCTCCCAAACAATTTAATCAAATGCAGATAAGAATCACACAAGTTTTGAATAACAATTCATGCCCAGATACAGTAAGAGCCAAGAATGTGAGCTAATTACTTAAAATAAACAGATTATGAATGTAATCTGCATTAACTGAACAGTGGCAACTCAATGGAAGGAAGAGACTTTTATGGGCCAAAGACCACGGAACACCATGTTTTGTTCAAGGTTCAACAAGGGACAGGGCCAAGAACGTTCGG
>JAQZBX010011147.1:0-14749 GCA_029593785.1 Cabassous unicinctus | reverse complement strand
TATGGAAGCTTAGAACTGTTTTGAAAGGGAACAGGCAGCTCCACACAGTCCTTGATGGCCCTTACCACATCCAGGCCACTGCACTAAGCATTTTAAAACAGACATTACGGGTTTCGATCCCCACAAAAATTCTCTCTCAAGTATGGCCATGGCAATGTTGGGGCAGACACTCTGGTCTGTTGCTTTTGCTGTTCTGTTATTCCAGAAGCGGGTCACAGCTCATTCCTCCTCGGGCCTCCTCCCAGCCCCTTGCCCGGCCCCCTCCCCTCTCTGCCTCAGCCCTCCCCACCCCGCCCTGGTAACAGGGCTCTGCCAGGACCAGGAAGAACAGCACTCTGCAGCAGGCAGGCCTCTCCACTGGGGTAGGGGACGAGTGAGGCATGGCATGGCCTCCCACCTTCTCTGGCCACTTGACGCAACAGCTCCTGCAAAAGAGCTCCGCCCAGCAGGAAGGGGCTGGCAGAGCCACGCTGATGGGGCTTCCATGTCGAGGGACTGCAGCAAAGAAAGAGCAGCTGGCAGCACCGGAGTTCACACCATGGAAAAGTAGATACTGGAAACGTTCATGCCGCTGATTTTTCTTTCCAATCTTAAGAATTTCTAACAATTTTAAATGAAATGTCAGTAATGACCTTCTGCTCCCTTAGCTCAATCAGTTTGGCAAAGGGCATAATTAATCTCATATTATAGGTGAGAAATTTAGGTCATTCTGGTTCACAGCTCATAAATGGAAAGGTAGGACTGGAATGCAAACTCCAAAACCTAGGCTTTGGACCACCACGGGCATTGGAGAGCTCTGCTGGAAGATGCCCAATAAGAGTTCTAAATTCCTTCCCTAAGTTGACCTTTGTGACTACCTCAGACCCCACAAGGCTGAAGGAGCAGCTCTCTGTGGAGCTCCTGTGGAGCTTCTGGCAGGTGGGCGCTCAGGTACTGTTCTGGGCACCACTCTCAGGATAATGTTTCCAGCAGGGAAAAGGGAGGATACCAAGCGCTCCGGTTCTCAGGCCCCACAGGCTCTGTTAGCTGGGATCTGGGAGGTCAGGGTCCCCAGCAGAGGGATCTGCTCCCTGCTCCCAATGCAGGTGCAACAACCCATTATCCCATTTCATTCCCCCACTTTTACCAAACTGTGTCAGCTCCACCAGAATTCACCAGGGGGTCTTCTCAATTGTAAATGCCATAAATGAGAATGGAAATTAGAGTTAAACATCCATTTCTCCAGACGACACGGATTTAATGAAAAGTTTCCTGCCCTGACTTCCAAAAAAGACACCAATTGTGGCCTTCTTCCTCCTTCCCTTTCCTAGCACTTCCATCTGCTGGGATTACAAGGTCCTCCCACATGCTGCCCAGAGCACAGTCATCTCATCCATTTTATCATGAGCGTTCTCCAGAGGATTTAACATCACCACAACTGACTAACCTTCTGACTTAGGTCAGATAAACATCCCTCAGGCATGGGACGGGAGATACCAGTGCCCCTCCGGAAACTCAACACATGTCCAAACAGGGAAAGCAGCACCAGGGTGGGGCCTGCAGAAATCAAGAGCATTTCCTGAGAGGCCGGAGCCCTGTGGCCAGGGGCAGACTGGTGGCCACGGCTGCACAGTGTACAAACCTGGTGTCTCTACAGCCACGCTCCACCCCAGCAGACCCCTTTCACTTAGAAGTTTAAAAGTGATTAAGGAAGGAGGGAATCGGGTTACAGAATCTGGCTACTGGACATCACTAGATGATCTACAACATGAAAAGGAAATCTTTAAAACAAAAACTTTCTAAACTGATACAAACTGAAATAACTCAATTTATTAAATTTATAAATGCTTAACAACCTCACTGAGTTTATAAACCTAGTCTTTCTAGTGTTTCTTTATGTTGCTCCTGTCAGGGATCAACAGCATAGAAACTAACACCAGTGTTCCAATTTCCAAAAAGGTGACAAAAATAATGTTATCCCTTTACACTGGACATGTCTTTAGGTTTTCAGAGTACTTCCACATTTATAATTTAATTCCATGAGGTAGAGAGATAGCATTATCATAACTGCAGTTTACAACTGAAGGAACTAAGGGTAAGTAAAGTTACATAATGGACGACACAAAGCTAGAGCCAAAACCAGGATCAAAACTAGGCTCTTATTTATTTTAGCAGAGGATTTCTTTTTCAAAAAAAATATTATAGAGAACTCTGGAGAAAGAAAAAAGGGAGAGGGAAACAGGGTGGGTGAAGGAAGAGAGGAAAGAGGTTCAGGGGCAGAGGGAGGAGGAGGGGAGGGCTCCGCAGACAGTGCCCCACCGCCCACCGCCCCCAGAAGCTCTGTGGAACCTAGTGTGGAAAGTCTCGGATTAGACTGCACTGCTTCCTAAAAGACGTGCAAAGTATGTTAAGGGACAAGGCTGAATCCACGCTGTAAGCAATCTGTGGAACTCAATCTTTGGAGTTTTACTGGTTTGGTTTGTCTTAAGGAAAAACAATGTTATCTAATAAAGAACATTTAATACAGGAAGTACTTGTAGTTGAAAGTTTTTAATCACTGGGCATAGAAAAATCTTAATTTTAGTCAGGAGAACAACATTTAACTCATTTTTCACATTATAACTCAAGAGAGGAAGGCCTAAATATTGGTTTCAGCACAGGCTATAATTCTTTGGTAGTTCAAGAGGGTGAGAGGGCACGAGGTGGTCCCCCCAAGACACTAGACTGCCCGGCAGCAACTGACCCACGGCACAGAGCACAAGCGTGGCCAGGCTGCTGGGGGCCAGGGCTGCTTCTAACACCCCAGGTCGGTGTGTAAACTACACTTAGACAGCAGGGAGGGGAATGCAGACGAGCTTGGGGACGCAGTGGGAAGGGATGGAGGGGAATGGGCCAAGCCATTCGACATCCCCGTGGGCAGAGTGGGTCAGAGGTCACAAAAGAGCAGCAAAGGCGAGAGTCCTGCTGTGGAGAGGGAATTGGGGGATCCTCTGGAAAGAGTTAGAGGCATTGTCATCAAGCTTCTTTCAAACTCGGGACAATTTTGACGCAGAATCTCTTTTTCACCTCTTCTTTCACCAAATGTACTAAAACTCAGGTCAGAATCGAGCCATTTCACATCAGCGGTGAGCCTTACCTTCATATCTGCTGGGAGAGTCGCACACTTTCTGTGGAGTTGCCACTCGGAGAAAGATCTGCTGTCTCCATGAATGCCTCCGCGTCTTCACGGGGGTTCCACCGGCATCCCCTGGATGGTTTGCTTTGGGCTCAAAGTCCCTAAAATTACAGGACAATTGATTGATGACTGGAGGGGAGAAATAAACCAGTTTTTTTTAACTTATCTTTTTTAAAAAAAACAACAACAACAAAGCACTACAATCTTTGTATAAGCAAACACAATTAGATAATCACTGAAGTTAAATGAAGCTCACACTGGGTCAGCACTCCTAGAGGACTGTTTATTACAGGATGCTTTTCATAAAAAGAGCAAGATTGCACATCCTTATATTATTTCTATTGTAAGAGTTATTAAGAAATATGGTCCCTAGATCGTAAGTTTGTAAATGGGCCTCTCCTGGGGGCACCTGAAAAAAGAGAAACTATCACGCCTCAATCTGTACTAGGCAGCACGTGAGGCTGTGTCCTCAGTACAGGCCTATCTACACCTCCACGGTTTGCCACCCAAAAGCAAGAAGCATTGCAGTTAATTACACAGAACTATAGGGGCAATAATTATGTGGTCACTGGCTGATGATGACTGCTTTATTAACATTGGTTAAAAAAACAACTACAAAACAAAGTATATTGATCTACTTACACATAAATCCAATCTAATCATTAATTTTCTTCCTACCCACAGGACAACTTGGGGAAGCCCTTGTCATTTATACCAAATATAAATATATATATGCATATTTATGCACCCACAGCGACGCAATCTGCTGAACTTAGAAATCAGACTTTCTAACCTATTTATGACAGTCATGTGCTTACTATCTAGTAACAGTGCTAAACACTAGCACTTACAGAGTTGGTTAAGACTTTCTCCAGTCTTCTGAAGATAACAACAACACATTAATAAACAAATCCTAGACAAAACTGGAGAAGACGCTGACTGCACGTTTTTGAATGACACCCAGTAAGAAAAAAGAGACAACAGATTTAGCTAAAATGATTTTTAAATGCAAAACAACAGCTAAAAATATTCCTGAGTATCTCATGATAATGCAACACTTATAATAATCAGGCTTTATATATCTAATTTAAGCCCTACCTTTTTGTGTTCACAAAGTCAGAGGTGTTATTTTCATCTACAGGAGCCAGAAATTTTAGAAAATTTGGCACAGAGGAAGAAGAATGAAGTTTTTTCCGCAGGGCATTACGGTAGGAGATGCTGAGAGTTTGGTTGAAAAAAGAGTTTAGGATAAAGTAATATAAACAGGCAAAGTATAAAACATAAGCTTCAAAATAAACAAAACATTTTAGCTTTAATGCTAAGAAAAGCAAACCAGGCTTAAAAAAATGAGAAGAGGTTAAAAATGAGATTTAACTTTTGTTTTCAGTCAACAAAACTCTATTTTAAATGAATGGAATCAATGAATTAATTTGAAAGAAAAAAAAAAAAAAGTCCATTTTCCAGACGACTCTTCCTTTTAACCAGGAGAAAAAAAAAAAATTAAAAGGAAGTTTCTGATATGGCACAATTTCCATTGTATACAATCAAGCACAGTTGTTAATCGTGTCTGTGTACTGGGGCAGGCAGGAGGCAGAGGGGTAGCAGTGAAAATATATAAAAAATGGCTTGTCACTAACACCTGATTTCATAAAAATTCTGATAAAATTAATCAATAGTAAGGTTAAGTCAGTTCAAATGACAGGCTGAAAATAATAAAACCAAAAATAAGCAACACCATGTGCACACACACAACGGTGGTTCCCAGTCCCGTGTGGACTTCCCCTTCATTCAGCACATCCTCTCTGCCAATGCAAAATTCCCGGGAAGACAAACGACACTGAACTTGTCATGCGAGCATGCTCACCTCTTTGGCACAGCATTCCCACTTTGTTCTCCACTTGAATTATGTTTTAAGTACTTTAAAAAATTTGGCGAGGAAGCGGAGGGATTAAGACGAGGTGGAGGAGCAGGAGCTGGAGACTGACCTGAGCAACTTTTAGACTTGCCAACAGGTGGATGATTCACACTAAATGGCAATTAAAGAGAAAGCATGGGGGGATTAGAGGGAAAAAGAGAGGGTGAAACACTGAAGGGTAAACATGGAGGAAACGGAAGAAAAAGAGCGTGACCGCTTTTGCCTCATTACTTAAATATGAATGTCAGAGTTAGATGATTTCTTTTCACTTCTCCTCCACATCTCAACTGTCTCGCTGGCAAAGGCAGTTTTCAGTAAAAGGGAGAGTAGGCGAAAGGTCGGTACTCATCATCCCCACATGTCTATGCTTCCATTAGTACTTTTTTTTTTCTATTCCCTTTTTAGAAACTGACAGGAAAAGTTAAAAAATAAAAAAAATTTAAAACAAAAAACAAAGCAAAGGGAAAAAACAAAAAACAAACTCTAGAGTTTTAAAAATATATCTCCTTTTAAAATGAACATCCTGGCCTGAGTTTCAGTGTCTTGTTTTCTGTAGGTAAATTGAAAAGGTTCCCAAGGGGACATAGAGCAAAATGGGCTGTGCTTAAAAGAGAGACACAGACAGACAGACAGACAGACAGAGACAATTTCCCTATCCTTTTCATCACGAGTCTCTGGCATGATCCATTATAAAACTGCAAACTTCAGGGACAAAGGAAATGAACTGGCAGGGATACTAATTTTCTACCACCTCTGGCTTGTGTGAAGCAACAGTCTTGGAAAGAGAGCTGGAAATCTCCAGATAGGAATGTTTCCACAATCACTGAAAACGCCAGAGGGAATGGGGATGCAGCGCCGAGACAAAATAGAAACAGTTTGTATATAGGGTTTTGGAAAACCTCAGAAAGCTTCAGCCAAACTATGCTCACCTCAAAAATGTCATATTTATTAAATATTAGCTTCTGAAGTATGTCTTGCTTTTATGATCATAGTTATCTGGTCAAATTCCAAGGAACCATCAGTAACTATTTCCAATGGCTGATCTGAAAACAAAGCCAAAAGGCTCTACTACATCTTTCCAGGATTGCTAACCTTTGTCATTTCTTCACTTGAAACACATCACTCTGTGCAGACTCTCCCCTTCCATGTATGTACTACATCAACAGAGACAGCCTATGGCTTCTGTACTGCCAACCAGAGGAAAGCATGACTGTACATAGGTGCAGCCCTAATTCATGTTGCTATATAAGGTGAGGGATTTTAAAAGACTTTTACAGTTATTTTTAGAGATAACTCTGTCTCCCTTTATACTCTCTGACACTTAGCACGGTCAAATTAATTGCCAAGGGGCCCTAGGAGTACCAGGGAGAACTTCTGCCTCTATAGGGCTTACCCATCTCTTTAACCAGAAAAGCACAGCTGCTCATTAGAGCCCAACTATTCAAATTAGTAAATCTTGTTAGAAAAATCTAGAATTCTCACACTGGAAGAGGCTTTAGAAGACATCGACTCCAATCCTGTCAGACAGAAAAGTTTGGCTAATTTGCTGAGGTCACAACTAGCTTATGACAGGGCTGCGGGATCCGTTACAAGTGCCCACGTCTTCTGTGTGGTCCTGTACGGCTCACACACTCTGTTGTGTATCTCCATTTTATTGCAATTCTGTTCCAGAGTCTCAAAAGGGTCGACTGATCTGTTCACCAATTTGCTACCTCTCCTGAAAGCCAGCAAGCCAGGTTTCAAAGTCAATAGAGTGTTTTAGTATTGCTTGAAGAATTATTATTGTACATTTTAAGTACCATTTTTGCTCATTTTTAACTGCTTCCTTACAATACGTGTACTTGTTACGTGCCAAAGGGACAAGTATTTCTTACATCTACGTGTTTCCTAAGAGCGTAGGGGGAAGGAATATGTCACACTTCTTCAAACTTAATCCTTTTAAGCCAAGATTAACACCTGACTCAGGTTTCTTTTTCACCCAATAAATGTATGGGAGGCACATACCTGGTTAATTACAGATATGCCCCAGCTATTTATACAATTAGTTTATGTTTTAAAGAAATCTTACTTTCGCTCGTGAGGCGTCTCTGTGCTCACTGAGTGATACCTCATAAGTTTCCTTTGCAAGATCGCTGGAGACCCCTCAGCAGGTTCCGGAGGCTCCTGGCATTCCATGGGGAAATGACTTAGAGTGTTTGCTCGCCTTCTGAAGCCCTGCTGGGGCGAGAGTCGGGCAGGCTCTTCCGTGAGATGGATCTCTGAGTCAGTGGACAGGTCATCTGAGGAGCTGAGGAGCTTGAAGGAGCTCTCGGAGGTGGGCAAGGCCTCCTTTTCACACACAGAAGGCTCCTGGCAGCAGACAGAGAGTGGGTCAAACATTACGACAAGGGGAGTTATAGGGCTTACAAATCTCTAATCCAACATTTCAATACATAAGCACACCTTCCGATCACAATGCCCTCCAGAGGTCACCAAAAATACAAGAAAATAAAGGTCCATTACATGCCCACTAGTCAGAAACAAGATGCAAGTTTGCTGGACAAATGAGGAAAATGCAGAGATACAAGTGTGGAGGATTTATGCCATAATATGTAACTGTTCTAGGCAAAGCCATAAATAGTTCCCTCTCTTGAGAAAACTGAACTCCTTACTATTGCTTATAAAGAGGTACAAAGAGTGGTTTATAACTAGTCTCCACTGTTTAAACAAATCAAGTTCTTTATCTCTGCAACGTGTGTTCATAAATGCTACACCCCTATTTAAGGCTCTCTCTAAATTTGATCTAATGTTGAGATTTAACTTGGTAACACTGAGGTTAAAAACTACATCCAATACTATCTTAGTATATGGAAAATGTCTCTAGGTATTAATCGCCTCAACTCAAGGCAAATACCTCAATTTCCTCATCTGTAAAAAGTATACAGTGAAAATTTATCTCACTGACTTTTAAGGATTGAGCAAGACAATGCAGTTGAAAGTATTTTGCACACTGTGAAATGCTATACAAAGATAAGTTATTGTTTTGCTAAGTACTCAATGAATTTTCTTAGTGGGTGTAACCGTTGGCCAATTTGATGTAATTATGAATTCCAAAAATATAATTGGATCATGCTTGTAAACTGATCTGTTAATCTGGGCATGAATAAGTTATGATCAGGGTGTTGACTGGACCACGTCAGTAGGGCGTTGAGCCCCACCCCTTGGTGGGTGGGGAATCAAATATAAAAGGTAAGACAAAGAACAGAGTTGAAGCAGTCTTTTGAGAAGCAGTTTTGATGATGGAAAGAAGGCCCCAGGAGAAGAGAAGCAAGCCGTTCGCCTGATCGCCTACAGCTGACCTTGTGGAGGAAATGGGAGCTAAGCCCGGAGAGAAACGCAGCCCCGGGAAGAGAGGAACCCCAGAAGCCTGAACCCTGGCAAACGCCGGCAGCTGTCTTGCTCTAACATGTGGCAATGGACTGTGGTGAGAGAAGAAACTTAACGCTTTATAGCCTGCTATCTGTGGACTTCTACCCCAAATAAATACCCTTTGTAAAGACCAACCCATTTTTGGTATTTCACATTAGCACCCCTTTGGCTGACTAATACAGTGGGTATACACAAATATTTGTTGAGAATTATGGAAATATTTTCATGTTTTCAAAATGCACACTTTCCCAAAGGAACAAATTACTAGTACCACGCATGCACACTGATGCTTAGCACTGCGCCCAGCACGTGGGAGGTGGTCAATATATTTTTCTCAAATAAAAAAAAAAATAAAGTAATAGAGGTACACCAGATTGCCTCTACTAAAATTACTGGAAGGGGTAAATAAATCAACATGGATAAAGTAAAAAGGAATGAAGGTATTCAGTGGTGCACTGTAGAGTCTAAATTCCATTTGTCCATTCAATACAGAGGTTAGTGCCATTTAGGTGACAGGCACTGAGGATTTAAATTTTTAAAAATTAAATTTATGTTTATTGAGGGGAGAAGGTTATATAACATTTAATTTTGTAGGAATTAGATCAGAAAAGCTCACTTCCTAACATACCATGAAATGTTAATTACTTTAAATGTAACTGAAATTTTTCTTTTCTTCTCTGTAGTTCCAAAGATTCCTTTAACTTAATGACTTTGAAAATTTGTCTAAGACAATACATTACAGCAAATAATCCTCATCATGCAAACCTGTTCATCTCAATTCTCATTAACCTTCCTCCAAACTATGTGAAAGACCTAACCTTTAGCTTAATTTTACAAATGAAAGGGCCACTCAAATGTTCAGCTTCTTTGCAACTCCTAAATGATAAGTATATTAGAAGAGATACAAATACATAAAACAGTTTATCTTTTCAATAATGTCTCAATCTCAGGATGAAAAAAAGATGTAAAAAAGTGCACATAAAGATATGTGCACATACCACACACGTGCCTTCTGAAAAATTTCAAGCTATGTATATAATTCTAAATTTGTAGTTTGGAGAATAAAAAGCAAGCAATAACTCTCCTGGAAAAGTCACTTGAATGACTTGAATTTCAACATGGTCTCTTTATTCACACAGACCTATATAAAATGCCTTCTTCCCTGCCCGTTTCAATAGGTACCTTTCCTATACTTTCTTTAACACTCAGCTCAAAAGCATCAATACCCCTTCACCCACTCAAACTTTTCACCGACCAGAAGTAACTCCCCTTTCCTTTGCCCCCCTGACCATCTCTTATTTCATGGCTTCTACCATATTCTACTTGAGGAAGGAGTTATGTGCATATCTGTCATATCTCTCCTATCAGGTAAGCTCCTACAGAGTTAGTCTTCTGTTCAGCAGATAAACGTTTCCAAACTTGAAATGAATCATGGGGCAATCAGTGCACATGAGACGGCAGGATGAGTAATGCTTTGAGCTCACCTCGCTCTGAGCTCAGAAAATCACATTCAGAAGCCTGGTACCTAGGGCCTGGCTGCCCAAAGCGGGTCCATGCGACCAGCAGCCTGCATCACTTTGGGGTTGATTAGAAATTCAGCACTTCTGGCCTGCTTTAGTTTCCTAGGCTGCTTAAAGCAGATACCATGAAATGGGTTGGCTCAAACAATGAGAATTTATTAGCTTACAGTTTGAGGCCAAGAAAATGTCCAAATCAAGGAAACGCTTTCTTCCTGCAGACTGACTGCTGGCGACCCTGGGCTCTGCTACCACATTGTAAGGCACATGGTGGCGTCTGCTGGTCTCTCCCTTCTCTTCCAGGCTTATTGCTTCTGTGCTTTTTGCTTCTGTGGCTCTCTCTCTCTCTCTCTCTGTATTCATTCTGGTCATAAAGGACTCCAATCATAGGATTAAGTCCCATCTTGAATGAGGTGGGTTGCACCTTAAGTGAAGTAGTCTCATCAAAAGATCCTACTTATCCTACTTCCATCCACAGGAATAGATTTGATTTAAGAACATGTTTTTCTGGGTTACATAGAGTTTCAAACCACCACAAGGCCTCACCCTACGCCTGATTAATCAGAATCTGCATTTTAACGAGAATTCCATTAAAGAGGCCCATTAAAATGTGAGAAGCACTTATCTAAGGCAATGTTTCTCAAACTGCAGGCTGTAACACATTAGCAGTGACATCAATTTAGTGGTTTGCCATGAGCATTAAAAAAATAAAACCAAATAGCTGGGTGACCCTCCTATGGGTGTGGCACTCCCTGGATGTGGTACTGGTCCCACCCCAAGGCCAGCCCCAAGCACTGGCCCCCTCTCCCATCAAGGCACTGAGGAGCTGCAGAGTCGGCAAAGCAAGGGAAATGGCAGTTGTCCATTGGGGTGCAGGTGGAAACTCTCAGACTTGAACACAGAGAACAGAAGCTGAAGGGAGTTCCACTCCACTGGTGTCCAGGTGGAAGATATCAGTGAAGCTCAAGCATGCCAATGGTTTGACTGCTAGTGTGCAGGCAGACTGGAGGGCCCGAGAGGCCACACAGGCTAGAGAAGACCAGGCCCTGAAGCTCAGGCTCCTTGCAGAGGCATGCCTCTGAGCCCCAGCCTGGGCCCCACCTACTCACTCTTCCTCACAGTCCACACACAGGGTGAGTGAGCCTTCCACAAGAGCTACCTGCTGCTGTGAGAGCCACTGGCCACCAATGTGTCTCTCAGTCCTGCTCCTGACACCACAGCTCTTGGATGGAGTGTGATTCATATAGCCTCCTCGGCTCAGGCGGCATGCTCCCCAGCCCACGGGAGGACAAGTGGTTCATTAGGATGCTGCAGGCCGGGGAGGAGAAGCTAGGGCTCTGGTGCCAGCAGGGGGAGCGCGAGGCAGAGGACTATGGAGCTGCCCAAGGATATTCTGGAGAAGTTCCGCAGTGCCATGGGCAGCACACAACATCTCCTGTCCCAGAAGCTTCAGTAGTTCTTCCAACTGTGCCAGCAAAGCATGGACTCCACTGGTTTTCCTGTGCCCACCTTCCAGGACCTGGCAGGTTTTTGGAACCTTCTACAGCCTTCCATCGAGGATGTGACCCTAAAGTTCCTGGAGCTATAGCAACTCAATGGCAACAGATGGAAACTACTGGAACCTAAGGAGGATGAGAAAGTCCCTCCGCTGATACCAGGGAAGCCCTTGTGGGGACAGGGCATGCTAGCAAAGGAGCGGTCCTTGGACTCTGTGGACCAGCAACGGCAGGACGCAGGCAAGCAGCCCCTGGCTGCCAAGCATGCTGCCTCCTTCTGCACAGCTCAGCCACCGAGCGCGGTGACAGCATATGAATCTACATCCCTGAGGCCTGAGTCCATAGATTTCTACCCGCACCGTACAGGCTGAAGTCACTCAACGCAGGCCACCCTGTGTGCTGCAGGCCCTGGCCCACCCGGCCCTCACTCTCACGAGGCACCTGGGTTGGGGCCGTGCTCCTCCACCCCTTTTGCACCTCACACTTGGAACTCCTCTGTCCTGGTCCAACGCTTTGTCCTCTACTCTTCCCCAGGGGTACCATCTCTGCCATTATCTCCCACGGGCTGGGCTGGGCGCCAATCTGGGCTCTGCCTCCCCCTAACCCCTCGGGGCTGAGCTTCCTGAGTATCAAGCTTTCTGGCTTTTTATGACGAATCCGGAACCCAGCCTAGGAGCCAGCCCCATCCCCCAGGGACCACAGTAACTGGACCAACCCAGGCCCAGGGATGGGGAGGGGAAATGAGGGCTTTCCCTCACCACACCTGTGTTGTTTCTACATCCCCTTGAGTGTCCAAGGGAAAATAAAGCCGCAGAAGAGCAAAAAATAGAACAGTAAACATAGGAATGTATCATGTTGTTTACAGTAAATATTGAGTGAAAATTTTATTTTAATTTCGTGTTTGTATGTGTGAGTGTGAATTATGTCACAATATTAAATATTTTTGCTGTTCATTATGGTCTAAACCACTTTGAGAGCCAGGTGTTCAGGTGGTGACAGAAGAATTCAAACAGTGCCATTGGCAAGGAGCTGACCTTCACAAAAATTCCTCATTTTTGCATCAGAGGGTGCTCTGGTAGCAAAAGGAAAAGTTGACCTCCCCAGCACAAAACCCTAAACTCACTTTTTGGTAGTTAAGAAGTTGAATTGATCAGGCAGGTTTAAATATGCTTAAACATCTGAAAAGGAAGAAATTGAGACAAGGGCATAGACAAGGATTTATGAGAACTGCTAGCTTACTCATCAGCACCAAGCTGGGCTTGGTGGCAGACGCTCAGGGTGAAGGTTAGTTGCTAACTTATAAAAACAGTAATGTTTACTTATGATCCTAGTGGCAGGTAGAAGATAAAAGTTTCAGTAATATGAGCTGCATACTTCTCTGAATTCACAAACCCAGTTTTGAGATTTTTCCCAATTTAAATTACTTTTTTTTAGTTTAATTTTTTATTTTATTTAATTATCAAATTATTTTTAATATGAGAAACTATTTGGGAAAGAAATCCATTGGTTACTTTGTGGTAAATTACACCTTAGTTATCTAAAATTGTGATCTTGCTTTTTTGTTTATGGAAAGGTCATTTACTTTATGTAAAACTTTTATGTTATGGTAGAACTAAATGATCAATCCCCTGCCTCTGCCAAAAGTGTAGAAGTACCAGACTTTTTATAATTGCAAGTATTAGCTTCTTTTGTTCCTTTTGATAAGGTCCTGTAGGTAGGAGATGAGCAAGACTTATTTGCTGGTTTCTTCAGGGTGTCATATAAAGAGAAACATGCTTACTTTGCTGGTGTTACTTAATGTACTAGACACGGAGCTGTCCAGATCCACACTTGCAGAATGTTCCTGTAGGCCTCTGGCTTTACTACCCTACATAAAGAAAAGTCAGTCAAGTTACGACCCCCGACGCTTTTGCAAAGAAGGAGCTTAGTCTAGTTAAATAAATTCAGGGAAAAAACATCTGAGAAATTCTGTTGGGCATATATGTACAGAAAGACCAGCAATTATTTTTTTTTTTCCCAAATAAGACATGAACCTAAATGTTCCAAAACACCTTGAATATTAGTCACTTGGCCAGGATGATAGACAGGAAGAGGAGACAATTTGTCTATGAAGAAAAGTAGGTGCTAAAAACAGGTCCACGCAACATCTCAGTCCCCTGAGTCACAAATCGTCATAACCGGCCAGCTGTGTGACACTCAAGCAATTTTCTGTTTGGGAGCTAAGGCAGCCACTCCCAATGTTGGTTTTGTAAATTGGCTGTTTTTAATTATCTCAAAGGATGTTGCAAAATTCTCAAAAACATCTTCAAACAAAACAATTTTTAACTTTGTTAAAAAAAAGTTTCAAAGGGAATGTGTTAAGAAATTAAAATAAACCATAATAAGATATTGCAGCAGGTATGAAACTTTAAAAGAAATTTTAACTCTGATTTCTTAGAAATGCCATCAAAGCTCTTTTTCTTTCTTTTTTTTTTTTTTCCAAAGGTCTTTTTTATACTCTTTTTGGCAGGTGTGGTAGGAAGGGTTACCTTCTTAAAGAACTCCCCAGATTAAAACATATGTATACTGTGTCCTTCCTAAAACTTTTCTGTAAAGGACCAGTTAATATCTTACACTTTGGGCCACATAATGTCTCTGGTTACTAAACTCTGCACAAAAAGTCTTAGATAAATGGATGGATGTGGCTGTGTACCAATAAAACTTTATTTACAAAAACAGGCAGCAGATGGGATTTGGCTCATGGGCCATAGTAGCTGACACTAACTATAAAGTAGTCCAGCCACATAACAATAACAGCTATATATTTTTAAGTTGTATCTAGTGATACTAAGGAGAAGATAACCCACAACTTGGTATATCTAATCCATGCTCTTTATAGGGACTGGTTGATTACTAACATGCTTTAAGAGACAAATAATCCCGTGGGATATAATGCAAAAGTGGAGAATAAATATTAAACCCAGGTCAACTTAAAAACTAAATTTAAAATGCAAATAACATTTACATTAAATACAGTTTATATTTTATGTTACTAGAATAAAAATGTTTTTAAAATCATAGGACTGCACAACACAGTGAACCCTAATGTAAACTATGGACTATAGTTAATACACAATTAGAATAACATACTGTCATCAATTGCAACAAAGGTCCCACACTAATGCAAAGTGCTAATAAGGGACTGGAGGGTAGATAAGGGAACTTTGTATTTTCTGTATGATTTTTCTATAAACCCAAAACTTCTCTAATAAAAAAAGAA